>JACCPG010002017.1:0-11779 GCA_016069955.1 Drepana arcuata | reverse complement strand
ACGACTGTAAATACGCCTTTGAATTACTTCTCAGACGTATGCAGGTTTCCTCTCGATGTTTTCCTTCACCGTAAAGCTCGTGGTGTGACTAATCACTGTACTTAAGTTTAGAAAAAACTCATTGGTACAGTGGATTCGAACTTGCTACCTTTGCGTCGCAGGCAACTGCTCAAACCACTCGGCCACCACGGCTTTACAGGTAAACAAGATTGAGACGCTAAAACGTATTATTATTATATTCTATTCTATTTTAAGTAAGTACAGGTACATTGGTACTGCAATGTATGTTACATTCGCAAAAAAGTTTTGCTAGGTACCAAAGTTTATATTATTGACATAATATTGATAGCTTTATCAATGTAGGTCGTCGCACACTTCTACGTCACGCAAGCCAAGTACGAATTAAATATTTCGATGTGATTCCGTACAATATAAAGTTTACATTGTATAAGATAACGATGAGGAAAGAGGTAATATTTTTTTTTATTTTAGGTAGGCTGGTAGGTATGGACTTACTGATAAAGCCAAGAATGTCAACTCAGTAGGTATAGCTACACAAAACTTATACAAAGGCAAACTTTGAAAGTTTTCATGTGAGGGATCGCTTGAGTAATTTTCCAATAGAATAGTCTGCTCATTTTATAATGGCTACATTTTGTAAAATCAACATTAGCGACAGTTTATCCTCACGCCTTCCCACAAGGGTCCCCGAAGGGGTAGGTAGAGGTGTAGGAGGTAAAGCTCGTGTTGTGACTAATCACCGTAGGTACTTAAATTCAGAAACACTTATTGGTATCTACAGTCGGGTATCGAACTTGCGTCGCAGCACTACTGGAACCACTCGGCCATCACGGCTTCTTTGTTTTCACGTTTAGATAAAAGCTTTATGACGCCAAATCCCGCAAAATTCACAAAGCAGTTATTGGCTTCAATTATATTTATTAACACAGAGAAAAATTACACGTGGGTGGGTGTAAGTTTTCTCTATGTGTTAACGTAAGGGTTCTGTAGTTGTAGTGTACGCGGGTCATGAGTAATTAATCACCCACATTATAATGACACACACTCACTGCACTTCGTTATTTCATACGCAACACCAATGATAATTAATTGTCTTTATTCTACTGTAATACGCTTTATTTCGTTGCCTGACCTACTATTTAACGCATAAAATGAATCTTAGCGGCCGAGTAGGTTAAGTAGTAGAACAACGGCGCTGGAATCGCCATCTGTCGCATTGGCACCTAAAATATATCTCTTGCGGAAAGTAGGTGTGTGGGTATTACCTATATATAAAAATAAAATAATATATCCTCACGCCTTCCCACAAGGGTCCCCGAATGGGTAGGCAGAAGTGTATAGGTAATACCCACACACCCACTACCTATATATACACCACATTATTGAATATTTTAGAGAATATACGACCATATTACTTACAAAACATATTTGCAATTTGTCATCACATGTTTGTAATATATTCGATGTAAGGACTTGTATTTATGTCATTATTTAATAATAACGTCACGAAAAAAAAAACAAAAAAAATATAGGTACCTAATATTATTGAGAAAAAAAATGTGTCAAACGTGTCAACAACAGTGCGTTCTCTCTTTTTTTTTATCCACCGTATGTGATAAAATCGGAATATCTATTCTTAAATTAAAATTAAATAAATGTTTCTTGATATCTGAGAGCAATGTTCATTCACGTAATTTACAAAGACGTGCCGGAACTATCTCAGACGATACGTAAACTATCCACCGAGGTAGACGAGTCCATTGAGAAGACTCTGCTGGTTAACCCCAAGTGTCCTGTGAGAATCATGCTCGAGTACATTAGGAAGAAATGCAAACTGGGCAAGTTTACCAACTTCGACCTGTGCGACGAATCCGGCGTTTTGAAGCAACTGTTCTCTATGCCCACGTTTGCATACGCCACTGATTTGTTCGAGCATAAGAAACAGTATTATATAATCGTTAAGAAACAGGTTCGTTCTTTCCTATATTTCAGTAGTGCCGTTGTTTGTGATACTGGTCATCTGCAAATTGAGAGTCTCACCACATAGACATACTCTCAATTGGGATTTTGTGCAGTATCTCCACCTTATTGACAGCCTATACCCATTGCTCTTAACAATCTTTCAATCAATCAATCAATCAATCATCAGCCAACTCTAGTACACTGCTGGACATAGGCCTCCCCTAATGAGCGCCATAGCGCCCAGCATCTACCAGCAGTCCTTCGCAAATCGTCATCCCACCTGGTGGGAGGGCGTCCTACACTACGTTTGCCTAGTCGAGGTCTCCACTGAAGAACACTACAATCTTTGCATAGTATAAAATGAAGACTCTTCCGCTGTCTGTCCGCTAGAGCTATAAATTATAGTGCAAAAATGCTGAAACATTCTAATATTTGTAATGGGATGTCGTAACAAAAAAAAAAATTTTGTGCACTTAAATAGCAAACGCGGGCTTAACCTTACGAGATAGATCAAATTAATGTAATACGGAACTGTATATCTTAAAAAGTTAGATTTTTAGTTATTATGGGTATCGGGTATATGGCACGGTATATGGGTCGTAAATAAAACAAAAATTGCCCACAGGAAAGCGACAAACGACTCTCAGTAATACCCCAAGTGAACCGTGATAACCGGCTGTACACGGATCTTAAGGAAAGGGTCAAGAGATTTATATTAACAGGAGTAGCGCCAGTAGAGGTGGGCACACCAAAATCTACGCCGCCTGGGAAGGTAACGCCACCGAGCAAGTCCTCGACTCCCCCGGGCAAAGTCACGCCGCCGAAAAAAAAGTAGAAGATACCATTGGAATAATTGGGCGAATACAGTCCAATTCAACGCCACAACCTTTTGTCTTTCTTTACCCTCCACTTATTTATACATAACAGCTGTTTTAAAAGTCTCTTCATCATTGAAGTTCCACAAAATAGATGTACCTATAGTATGGAAGATGCGGCGGAAAACTACGTACCAAAAACCTGGTTAAAGAAACAAGGATAGAAACGTCAATAGGACTATTAGATAGAATTGGAGGACAGGAATGAAAAGACTGAATTAGTAGGGAGGACGCGAAGGTTCTCCATCCCGTGACTGACTCGGCGTGACTCCCCGTTGAGGTTCCCTAGAATACAGCATGGAGTTCTTCTAGAAGGGTGTGAGACGATTCCTGGAGAGTAATATGCGAATATATGTTGCAAATCAGGCGGGGCGCAGGTTTGTTTGCCACTCCAGTGGTATAAAAAAGAATTAATTATTTCGATGTTTTTTGTTTAACGCCTGCTTCAAAACTATCCGCAACTATCCAAACGAGTAACTGTTTGAGAATACCTTACAAGGCGTTAATAAAAGTCAAGTCTTCTCAAATCAATATTTCATCATTCAAATTTCACAAATATACATACAAATGTATATTCACGCCGAGTCCTTAACGGGGTAGACCGAGAGACTAGAGCATGAGAGCGTCAGTTCTCTCTAGACTCTCTTCATACATGCTCGTCGGTTTCGAGTAATCTTGACGTCACAATTACGTCACCTTGATTCTGACACTCGATATCAACACATTTATAGTTTCCCAAACAGTGGCGTAACTATAGGGTGGCAGAACACGTGAAATACCTCCCCCCAGTTTTAGTGGGGGTACTTTCGAATCACGCAAAATAAAATGTACTATTTACATTGCATTAACCAAAAATTTCGATTTTTTTTTAAATTATTAAGAGAGCTGGCTGGGGCAGGACCTCCACCTTATAGAAGTCCGTAGCCAAATAACACAATTCTTGTGTTGTCTTCCTACGCGGTGAATAAGGTTTCCAGTAATGAGCTCTGTGGAGAGGGGGAGCATTGTGACATTGTGTTGGAAGCAGAGGGATTAAACCCATTATGCTGCCAACACACTATAACTCTCCGAACACAGAGTGGCACGAAAGCTCAAAAGCTTCTTGACCAAGTTTGTACCGCTGGACTACGCGCCATGGGTATTAAATCAAATTGCCGGAAGTGAGCCTACACCATGGAATTTTATATTCCTAGTGATAGTGATGCAAACCTCAAGACACCTGAGGTGCTGGCACGTGCGCTGCGAGATTTTTTTGTCGACTCTTGTCTTATAGGTGAGTTGACAAAACATTCACGTGGTAGCACAAGATACCGAACAGCAACACTGTAACGACATTTTTGGGTTTCCGAAGATAAGAAGATAATTCCTAGATAGGATGAATCATATACTTATATTTTTTTATTATTACGCGAGCTCCGTAAGGCAAAAGCCAGTCGTAACCTAAAAGCTAAGCCTCGAAAGCTAACCCTTTCAACTTGGTAATCGGGGATCCCGCTTTTCTGTAAACCTATACCTCGAGGTGTAAACGAGCGTACTTATGGTGTTCGCGAGGAAAAAGATTGTAAATCTTCCGAATAAATTCAATTTTCCAACACCACACTACATACACCACAACTGAGATGACGAAATCGGTTCCTGCAAATCAGTGTACTTTTCGGTACATTTGTACATACGGCCTTTGCACGTGTTCTAACTTAAAGATCTTTTCACGCTGACTGTACATAACGATTACTCATTCCTTGTGCGATCAGCACTTCCTCTAGCGCTCTATGGGTTACTTCCGTAGTAATACCATTAGACATGATTGTTCTATGCGAACGTTTTTTAAAGTCCAATAACGAAATTCTAAAACCTCTGATGGCTCCCAATAAATTTGCAACCAAAACGCCTTCAAATACCTTTTATTGTTATTTTTAAAACCATACAAAATAAAGTAAAACCCACTTATGCTTTTGCGCATCAGAACAAGACTAAAAAACTCAAATTTCGAACGGTGCTGCTCCCACCGACTGGCTGTTAGGCGTGTGCGCACCGAACCGCGTCGGCGCGGCATTTGGTGCGCTAAAATAAATTGACAGCCCACCGAATTTAGAACACGCCACATCTAATTTTACAACACTACAATTTGACACTATCAATGATCTGTCGTGTTATAATTGAAAATGGTTTTCCAACAAATGGCACTGTGCCAGAATGACTAAAGAATTTCGACAGGAGTAAAACACAGTGTTAGCCTTATCGTTTGTAAGTAGTTCCGGAATAGAATAGGAAGCGTCAGTTGCAAAATCCGTTGACGGTGCGATTACGTACTAGTAATTACATGGCTTTTGTGATTATTTGGTAATGTAGAACTATTGTTTAGGGTCAGTTTCCCAATACAAATGATCAATTGAAGTTCGTGGTTGTGAAGGAAGGTCCTATCGGCCTGTCAAATTAAGAATATACGAATCCTATTAATATAATGCGAAAGTATGTACAAATGTTTGTTATTTAATAGCGCCCGAACGGTTGAACGGATTTGGACGAAAATTGGGACAGAGGTGCACTGATAGGTGGATTAGGAAATAGGATATTTTTATTCCAGAAATAAACTTTCATTTAAATCAAGTTTACGCGGATAAAACAGCCAGCACCTTTGACCTTTTTGAATTTTTTCCAAGTCTACGACATAAGTAATTAAAATTAATCATACTTTTAACGTTGTAACGAGAACGGTTTTTATTAGTGTCGAAAAAAAATATATTTAATATTGCAAGGATAATATTAAATGTACCTTATATCACGCTGCCGGAAATCCAAAAATTTACTCTATTTTAATTTATTCTTCAAAAAATTTTCACAACACTGAGAAATTAATAAACACAAAGAGAATTATGAATCCACAAAAATTTACGAATTTAGTAACTTTATTTCCGTATTTGCGTTTCGAACCTTCCATTACCGCGCGCTGACTGACTGATATTGAAGTGTGCGGGCGGCGATATGCTTCATGCATTCCAAATTCAAAAACTTCCCCCAATACTTGACTTTGTAGGGATTCGCTTACACATTACATTTATGAATTCAAATTATCTATGCCATTTGCCGTTTTTTTAACACAGGAATATGTTTGTACTGTATGTTGGTCTAGGTACTAACGTATAGTTCCTAAAAGGAGGTTCATTTACAACTGTAGAAATAATAAATCATACGATTTTTCCTCAGACCTACATTTTGAACGAAACCAGTGTTTAAACTTCTAAGGTGGCAAGTGGCAAACAAGCATCCAGTCCACGTGAAGGTAAGCGGTTACCGGCAGTTGCCGCTTGCAACACCAAGGGTATCACTCGTGCGTTGCCGACCCTGACGTGTGTTTATGTACAATCACAGCTCACCTAACTCGTTCATGATATTCTATAATATATTACTATACAGTATATATAGCCGTGGTGGCCGAGTGGTTCGAGCAGTTGCCTGCGACGCAAAGGTCGCAAGTTCGAATCCCGACTGTACCAATGAGTTTTTCTGAACTTAAGTACAGTGATTAGTCACACCACGAGCTTTACGGTGAAGGAAAACATCGAGAGGAAACCTGCATGCGTCTGAGAAGAAATTCAAAGGCGTATGTATAGTCGTGCTTGAGTAACGGCGATGGACTCGCCATCTGTCACGTTGGCACCTAATATAACTCTGGCGGAAAGTGGGTGTGTTGGTATTACCTATACACCTCTGCCTACCCCTTCGGGGACCCTTGTGGGAAGGCGTGAGGATATATTATATATTATTACTATTTAAATAAATAATTAAATCGTGCTTGAGTAACTACGACGCCATCTATGACGGTGGCGTTAGTGAGTATGTATGAATGTTTGATATTCCATCACGCCAAAACGGAATTGAATGAAATTTGGCACAGAGATAAATTACAAAGGATATTTTATGCCGTAACTACTAATAAAATTAAGTATTACGAGAGTCATACCGAAGAGGACAGCTAGAAATATAAATAAGTAATATATATTTTTTAAATAAACGTAATGGTCTTCACCATTTTATCATCACGCCGAGTCCCTCGCGGGGAAGGCAGAGAGAAGAGTTCTCTCTACACGTAACGTGATAAGGTCGTCTAATTACCATAGACAATGCTCTTTGGCTCACAAAATGTACTGTAACTAGTACAAATTAACTACAGTAGGCTGCTGCAAGATAACGGGGCTTATCAGTATTGGAAAGAAAGACTACGTTGGCGTAAATAGATTTAGAGCCAGATTATTTGAATAAAGAAGCCGTTGTGGCCGAGTGATTCGAGCAGTTGCTTGCGACACAAAGATCGCAAGTTCGAATCCCGCCTGTAACAATGAGTTTTTCTGAACCTAGTACAGTGATTAGTCACACCATGAGCTATACGGTGAAGGAAAACATCGAGAGGAAACCTACATACGTCTGAGAAGAAATTCAAAGGCGTATGTATAGTCGTGCTTGAGTAACGGCGATAGACTAGCCATCTGTCACGTTGGCACCTAATATACCTATGGGGGAAAGTGAGTGTGTGGGTATTACCTATGCACCTCTGCCTACCCCTTCGGGGACCCTTGTGGGAAGGCGTGAGGATATACATTATTTTAATGGTGGCCTTGCATGGCAATGAATTGCTCCTCTTGTACAGAGTTTATATGTAAGTTTAATCTTTTCTATCCCTACGTAAAAGGAAACAATTGTTAAGAAAGAAAATCGGGCAGTTTGTTTCCCCGTTTCTTCTCCTGGCAGATTTTTCTTTGAAACGGTGGTAACTTTAGCTTACGTTAAGTATGTGACGTAAGTAATATAAATCAATAAGTGTTCCCTTTGTCCCTTACGTTGAGTAAAATATTTGGATTTTGTTTTTTTTTATATAAAAAAATATATAATATATATATATATATATCCTCACGCCTTCCCACAAGGGTCCCCGAAGGGGTAGGCAGAGATGTATAGGTAATACCCACACACCCACTTTCCGCCAGAGGTATATTAGGTGCCAACGTGACAGATGGCGAGTCCATCGCCGTTACTCAAGCACGACTATACATACGCCTTTTTGAATTCTTCTCAGACGTATGCAGGTTTCCTCCCGATGCTTTCACCGTAAAGCTCGTGGTGTGACTAATCACTGTACTTAAGTTTTTAGAAAAACTCATTGGTACAGTCGGGATTCGAACTTGCGACCTTTGCGTCGCAGGCAACTGCTCGAACCACTCGACCACCACGGCTTGTTTTTTTTTTGTATATTTTATACCAATCGCGGTTACGCATCGCATCCCATAAAATGTAGGTACGCACATAGTTTTTGTTAAGCACAGCGGATGTGACGAAACACGGTAGGTATTATAGCAGGACGAGCGCTATTCTCTTTTGTCGGTTAATTTAAATGATCGCTTACATACTAAAAAAGCCGTGGTGGCCGAGTGGTTCGAGTTGTTGTGACACAATGATCAGAAGTTCGAACTCCGACTGTACCAATGAGTTTTTTTGGAAACATTAAGAGGAAATCTACATACGTCTGAGAAGCAATTCAAAGGCGTACCTTGTGTATAGTCATGCTTGAGTAGCGGCGATGTACTCGCCATGTGTCACGTTGGCACCTAAAATATATGTCTGGCGGAAAGTGGGTGTGTACAACTCTGGGTAACTATACAACTCTGACTACCCCTTCGGGGACCCTTGTGGGAAGCCGTGAGGATATATACTCGCTGGTACCGCGGTGGCTGAGTGGTTTGAGCTAAGTAAAGGTTACAGGTTCAAATCCGCACTCATTAGTTTTCCTGAACACACCACGAGCTGTAAGCTGAAGGAAAATATCGAGAAATACTTTCAAAACGTGTGTAAATTAGTGCCTTCAGAGTTAGCGTCACACTCGTTGCCTGTCATGGGGCATTTAAATATATTGGCGAAACGTGGGTGATATTACACCTTTGCCTATCCTTGTGAGAGGGCATGAAAGAAGATAAAGTCATGGAAGATACGTTATTAAAATTATAATCTGGAAAATTCGATTAACATTTACATTTTAATCAGTGTTTTTCGGTAGGTTTCATGATTTTCATATACATATATGTATTTGTACAAATGTAATAAAAGTATCATAGGCGCACCTAGAATACTTTTCACTGGAAAACGAACAGAAAATATGACACGTAAGAATCAATCTCATGTCTCACTGCACTTAGTTTAGACATTCGTCAACAGATGGTGTTAAAATAGATTTAGTTCACTTACTTTGGCCATGTCTTTCCATTGGCGAAGAGGTAGCACACTCCTGACACGATGCCGGCAAGAAGTCCCAGGCTGACTCCAGCAGACAAAGACAACGTATCAGGCATTTTGTCCTTGTCTCGCTCGCACTGGATTCTTTTGTCACTCACACGTCAACACAATCTTATGTTTTTCATTTTATTGCAGAAAAACTAGTAAGTTAAAAGTAAGTTTAAGTGAGTGTGCTGAAGCTTCAGGAATCCTACGTATATTATAAATGCGAAAGTTTATGAGGATGTATGAATATTTAATACATTTGGATGTAATTTGCCGCAGGGGTAAATTTTTGCTAGACCCACATATGGAATATATTTAGTAAAAAAAAAACACGAACGATAAGGGTCAAGCAGAACCCCCTTCTCGTAACATTTGCAAATTTTACGCGGGTCGAACCACGAGGAATGGTTATTCATGTGACTATTCACTGTGATAAGTTAGCCCTTAGCTGTGTTGCTTAACACTAAAGTGCCTGGCTGGAGGCCTAGGTTTCGCCATTGCCCGGTTAAGTAGCAAAAGTTCCCGGAACTCACGCTACGAGAGACAAAACAAAAAGAACTGATTAGTCACACCACGAGCTACACGGTTAAGAAAAACATCGAGAGGAAACCTGTATAGTCGTGCTCGTGTAACGGCGATGGACTCGCCATCTGTCAAGTTGGCAACTAAAATATATCTCTGTCCCTGAAGGCCCCGTTGTGGTCCAATCGATTCGATCTAGGTAGTTGGATTGTGATCTTCCTCTGGCTCTTCTTACACACACTCTCGTTCACATCGGTTGTTTCGCGAATACCTTCATTGCAGATTCGGCCTAGGTTCGTTACACCGGAAATTCTTCGAAGAGATCGCATCTCAACTACTTATATGCTATTCTCAAGCTTCCTCTAACATACCCATACAAACAAAGTAAGCACATTTTATAAGCAGAGTACCCTTAGTCTAGATTCCCAGCCCAGACAACAGTTGCCTAACCCAGTAAAGACTATGCTTAGCGATTCACACACAACATAGATTAGGTGAGTTTGTCTCACGGCGCAACAACGGGATGTCACAACGGACAGGCATGGAGTCTCCCAAGGGGCTGGGGTTTTGGTGTTTCAAGGGTCAAGACGACACAGATATACAAAGCAAAATAAAAAAAGTGTGTGCAAGAAGAGGCAGAGGAAGGCCACGTTCCAACTACCTCGATCAAATCGATCGGACGCTCAAGGACGGGAACGTCAAGAGTACTCGAAACCGACGAGCATCTATGACGAGACTGATGAATGCGGACGAAGCAAAAGAGGTATGTAAGTCTAGAGAGAACTGGCGCTCTATACTCTTTGCCTACCCCGTTAGAGATCGGCGTGATGATGTGTATTTTTAAATTCTGATGGATTTGAATCTCGAACCTTGATTTTGAAAGTTTTTAAGCCACGCTACCACCGCAGCTTGAGCTATGAACTCCTCTATGTCGTCACTACTGATCGTATCACTTTCAGGAAGACAATGTAAGATTAGAACGTACATGATTGGAAAGCGTGGCGAGTTTACAAAGTAGACTCAGACAATAAACTAAATTCGTCTTATTTTGACAGCTGCACGTCATTTACTAGTCTAGTGCATTTCTATTGGAGGGATGAGATCAAGCACGTACTTTAGGAATACATATATATACAAGTAATAAGATATAACAGTACTGTAAAAACAACGGTAGGTACATGGGAAAGACACGCTTTTTTCTTAAAATAACATTTACTAACAAAAAATACTACGGTAACTACACTAACACTAAGCAGGCTGTGTAAAAGCAAGGCTTCGGGGACTCTTAAAGGAAGGATTGAAGATGTTTGAAATGGTTATGGAATCATTGGTTGGTCAAAATATAAACACTTTGGGACAATTCCACACAAATTTACTTAGTCCTAAACTTAGCATAGCTTGAGCTATGGAAGCTGGACAACGATATACATACTTATGTATATGAATACACAGGACTAAGTTACTCATGTTCGTGATTAAAATCCGCCCCTAGTGGGAATCAAACTCGCGACCGAAAGATTTGCAACTCTGACCAGTGGACCAGTGTCTACGCAAAGACGCACGAGAAACACTATGACGCGACTTTGTGAAAGGTTCTCACTGCCATGTGCTGATTCTAACACATACTCTGTTTGTATATGACCACTCATGATTTCACTAAGCCATTTGGATGGCAAGTTAATGAGAGGAAACACTCTCTTACGATATATTACCACTGTTATCTAAATCGAAGGAGGCAGTTAAATAAGTCATGCAAAAATAACCGAGTTATATTTGTTTCTTGACTTACAAAGTCGTTTTCCCAATTTGAATACTGTGCACTATACATTTTTTGTATTGTGCCTGTGTGTCTTTTTTGGAGTGTCTGTTTGTAATATAATAAAAAAATAAATATCCTCACGCCTTCCCACAAGGGTCCCCGAAGGGGTAGGCAGAGGTGTATATGTAATACCCACACACCCACTTTCCGCCAGAGGTATATTAGGTGTCAACGTGACAGATGGCGAGTCCATCGCCGTTACTCAAGCACGACTATACATACGCCTTTGAATTTCTTCTCAGACGTATGCAGGTTTCCTCTCGATGTTTTCCTACACCGTAAAAGCTCGTGGTGTGACTAATCACTGTACTTA
>JACCPG010002014.1:0-15507 GCA_016069955.1 Drepana arcuata | reverse complement strand
TATCTACATAGGAAAATGGCAACTGTTTGGTATTTAATCAAACATTTCAGTAGAACACTCTATATTCCCGTGTTGTCACCACGAGGCGAGGCTCCGGCGATCCGTGTCAGACACGACCTTGCAACGACATACGACACACCACACACCTACCACTGGAATTGGATAAATGCCCTTTGATACTTAGCGGTACAGATACGCAAAAAAGCACTCATTGTTACCCTCAGATAAGGATCCAAAGACAACACACTTTTTTTTTAATTATTTTCTTTTGTTCATTATTTAAAGTAACTACATAGTCTAACTTTTTAGCTAAATCTGTTGTTTTGTTCAAACAGTTTATTTACAAAATAATACTAGGTTGAGAAGAGCAGATATTCCTAGTATCACTATGCGTTTAAGCATAGTTAACTAAGCATACTATGCTCATAGGTTGTACTGGTCATATATTTATCTGGAAAGCGTGAGGATATATATAGGATATATATCCTTGTATATATATATATATACAAATACAAATATAAATATATATGTTTATTTATATTTGTATTTATGAGTATATATATCTATATATATATATATGTACATATATTATATGTACTCAGTCATGTCAATATTTCCCCGTTTTTTTATCCCCTCTATAGCCTGCCATATCTTTCTCTGCATCACCCAAAGGTTGACTGGTAGAGAATGCCTACGGCATTAAGTCCGCCTGTGTAAATAATTTTGCAGGAAGCTTAAATAAAATAAAATACAATAGTCCATAGCATGATAGTAAGCGGTCACCAATGATGGTGTACCCATGATTGTGATAACATGTAAATCTCTATCTAATAGTTTTATTTTAATAAGAAGGCCCCATTAGAAACCTACAAAATAAATAGTCCAATTAATTTAATGGTTTACTTTCAAAGTGATTACATTTCTTGTATGAAAATTGTCGTGGAAGGAATTATATCTCGATTAGTCGCTACGTCGACCGGAACATATACATAGGGACTTGCCTGAACCCTTTCTGTAAGGAATCGGAGGTCACGTGGGCCAAATTTGATATAGTTTCAAGAGTTCGCACAAGGATCCCCAAACATGATCCCCAATTTCCGCCATAGATATGTATTAGGTGCCAACGTGACAGATTGCGTGTGCAGCGACGTTACTGAAACACTTAACTATAATATGTTAGCTTTAGTTCGCCTTTGTTTCCCTTTACCATAAAGCTCGTGGTGTGATAATTCACTGAACTAAGTTGAGAAAAAACTCATTGGCATAGTCGGAATTAGAACTTGTAACCATTGCGTTGCAGGCCATCCAAACCACAGCTGTAATAAATCACCGTAGAAATATTACATTGGAACTGCATCTTCGTTTGCTGCTGGCCACATAAACTGAGAGAGAGATATGAGGAGTCTAGAAAGAACTGGCGCTCTACTCGCCCGGGGTGACTCATGATTATATGTATACTGTATGTACGGACTCGATGGACTCGCCATCTGTCACGTTGGCACCTAATATACCTCTGGCGGAAAGTGGGTGTGTGGGAATTACCTATACACCTCTGCCTACCCCTTCGGGGACCCTTGTGGGAAGGCGTGAGGATATATTATTATTATTATGTACGGACTACTGCAACGGCTCAGCCACTGTATCCATTCCGATATTATAAAGAGTATGCATGAATATTCGTCGCATATGAGAACAATCCATTTGAGAGAACGCACAGACTATTTCCTCAATGTAAGTGAAATCTCAGTGCAGTGATACGGGGGGCGAAGGCCCGCGCCGGGTGGGCGCGCGCTGTAATTGCACGCAGCGACCCATGAAGACAGTTACACGGGAGCGCCCCGGCCAAGATACTTGATCACAACACTTGGATTAAACCCATTTTATAAACCTCTCACCTAAATGTTGCCAGGTTACAAATACATGTCGTCACGCCGAGTCCCTAACGGAGTAGAGGGAATAGAGCGCCAGTTCTCTCTAAATTTACATTTACTCTTTTGTTCCATCCCCTTAATCTTCACTTCATGAAAATTAGCATGTCCACGAAACTAATTAACTTATTCGGGGCGGAAACCAAACTAATTAAGGAATTAGCAATAACGAAACGCTTTAACACCTCCCGCCAAACCGATACGTTCGGATAGTCGCCCAAGAGAACAAAGCTTCGCAACGAGGCCGGATGCGCCAGTTAACCGGCAAAATTCAAATTTCTATCAGAATAGCCGTCGAGAGGAACGAGCAATATCCGTTCCATTTTCGCAACACTATACATCCGAATCGGGAGGCGTTGGTGCGTTTCCGAATGTTACGGATTTGAATTTCGAATTCGAAAAAGCGGGATACACGGTGTGACGTAAAATGTAACCATATAATTTAGTATAAGCAGATTTGTCTATACAGGATGACTCTTGAACAGTTGTCTTGTTATATATAGCGTGGTGTGAATATATCCTCAAGACGATACAATAAAACAAATAACCCTAAATGTTTTTCATTCACTCCGAATCGTGGTTTCATGGGTTTTTGAAATCTTTATTAAATTCAAAGGAAAAACATACATTTATTCCTTCATTTACGAACATTCTATGCGGGTCATAGTATCGTTGTAGGTTACATACAATGTAGAATGCCCAAAATATAGATATATACCTATGCTTACTTTTTTTTATTGTTCACAGGTAAGAAATCAACGACAACCCGGCCTAGATATTAATTATGGGCAAAGGTACCAACCACATTAAAATTAAATCATTCGAACTTTCGACCTTCCATCGCGCGAACAAAACGTAAAATGCAAATGGCTGCCACGAAATCCGCGGGCCGTTCACTAAGATGGCGAGATATCAGCTCCAATGGCGTACACAATTAATACAGTACTTAATTAACTATTGCAGAACGGCCTAGAATCTTTAATGAGGCTGTGGCAAGATCCGTCCGGCTGTAGAACACGCGCGCTGCATTGAGATGAAATACATACCTATAGATTTGATATCAACAAGTCTCATCGGGCCAAAAAAAAAATAACCGACCAGTACCTTGTGCTGTTTAAATTAAGAACGAGAAGGAAAATTAAGGCGGGCTTTAGTTGTCAGAACGGTCAAATTATTATTTTATTATTGTTTTACATATACAAACAATCACAGTTTTATTATCATTATTTTATTTTCATACCATTAAATTGGCTAATTTCGTTATTCAATTTATATCATAAAATCCTCGATAGAGAAAATAAACCTCTTTTCATATGACATCTATCATTAGATGTCATAGTGACAGATGGTGTCACCGACTCTTTAAACACAATGCAACGAAGTAACATTTTTCTCAAACTTATGCAGGCTTCTTTGCGATGTTTTCCTTCACCAATTTTTTTTTGTATTGTCTCTCGTAGCGTGAGTTCCGGGAACTTTTGCCACTTAACCGGCCAATGGCGAGACCTAGGCCTCCAGCCAGGCACTTTAGTCTTTACCATAACGTTCGTTGTATGTTAAATAGGACTTAAAAAAGTTTAATGGAACCAAGGACTTAAGTTAATGCTTGCATGACAGCTTATTACGCCATAGTAGCCTGAAGGGCAGTTACAGACCAGATGTAGTGTTCCGTTTTTCCTCGTCCAATGCAATTACGGCGCATCATTTCATTAAGTTTGTATTTCAAAGATAATTATTCACTTACTATATTGCGTTTAAAATGGTAATTATGGAATGACTCACTGACATCCGTCCAGTTATCCTCGGCTATAATTTAAACCTACCTGTGGCTCGCGGTTTCGTCTGCGTAAAATGGACAGTGCAGGAATGTTTTAACGTTTTGAAAAATTCTATGCTGTACTTTCTAGGGAAAACCTCAACGGGGAGTTCATTCCACATTCTGAGCGTTCGGGGAAAGAAACTCCTTTGAAAAACCGCGCAGTGAAAAAATCAAAATCAAAATATTTTTATGTCACATAGGCCCAGGTGCGCACTTATAAAACGTCGAAAAAGGAGCACGGTTCGGGTTGGTCACCTCCATGGAGAACCGGCAAGAAACTCCATGTCCACGCTTTTCAAAAATTTAAAGAAATGGTATTTGTACAGCAGAGATTCAAACTTACAATCTTTGCATTGCAGGCGACTACTCGAACCACTCTGTCACCACGACTCTTTATTATAGCCTACTAAAGCTTGACTATGCCAGTTCTTAATACCTGAAAGTAAGATAAAAATGTGTAGTGTACTGAGTATTAGACTAAATTTTAACATTAGACTAACAGCAGACGTATGTCGAATGCATTGTAAAGAAGGAACATATAATTTGTCTTCTTGCGAAACGGTAAGTGGTTAGTGGGCGGCGCTTTATGAGAGCTTTGACTAATTAATCATAGCGTTTATTTAGACTTTCCAATTTAGAATTTAAGATAATTTTATAGTAGTTAAATTACTGGTTAAAATAAATAGTTGAGAAACGTAGAACAAAGACTGTAATAATATAATATAATAATATATCTTCACGCCTTCCCACAAAGGTCCCCGAAGGGGTAGGCAGAGGTGTATAGGTAATACCCACACACCCACTTTCCGCCAGAGGTATATTAGGTGCCAACGTGACAGATGGCGAGTCCATCGCCGTTACTCAAGCACGACTATACTTCTAGCCTTTGAATTTCTTCTCAGACGTATGCAGGTTTTCCTTCACCGTAAAGGTGAAGGAAAACATCGTGGTGTGACTAATCACTGTACTTAAGTTCAGAAAAAACTCATTGGTACAGTCGGGATTCGAACTTGCGACCTTTGCGTCGCAGGCAACTGCTCGAACCACTCGGCCACCACGTCTTTTTTTTTTGTATTAGAACAAAGACTGTTAGTTCTAAATCCGACTGTACCGATGAGTCTTCCCGAACTTACGTACAGTGATTAGTAACACTTCGAGCTTTACTGAAGGAAAATATTGTGAGGAAACCTGCATACGTGTGAGAAGAACGACTTATTTATAGAACTTGAGAACGTAGTAGAGTCACGTAGGCACGTACATATTCCTCTAGCTAAGAGCAAAAGAGCTTCTGTTATGACACACACCTGGCTTCTCCTTCAAGAACTCTTGTTGAAATGCGTGAAGATAGATGTAATAATAATATATTCTCACGCCTACTAATAAGGCTTCCCGAAGGGGTAAGCAGAGGTGTATAGGAGTACCCACACAATATGAATGATATGATGAAATATTTTAATAAACGTGTCCCCAGTCAGAAGATAATTTTAAAGGCAAATAAGTTAAACTGTCTGACAGCTTAACGTGTTGGCACATTATTCATAATCAGCTTATTTGTATCTAGCAACCCGCACCGACTTGCACACTTACATACATCTATTAGTTATGCCACAAAGGAACCATGGAGTTTCTTGTCTGTTCTTCTCCATGGAAGCGACCAACCCGAACCACGCTTCTTTTTCGACGTTTTATAAGTGCCCACCTGGGCCTATGTGAAATAAAAAGATTATGATTTTGATTTTTGAAAAAAAGGGATTGGTGTATCGTAAAGAAAACGTTAGCAAAAAATAACATTTCCTCATGAATTACACTTTCTATTAGTGAAATTCGCACGTACCTACATCGTTCTGTAGTTATTGAGACAGACAGATAGAAGCGGCGAGGATTTTTTAGTTTAACATATATTGAATATGATAACGATACATATGATATAAGTCTCGTTTCTTAAGAGGTAGCCATCAATCATGTAAACTCCTAGTTTTTATAAATGAAGACGTGGACTGACTTGTGAAGAATTCAAGGAAATATGACGTCACGACCTCGTTCGGGCACGTGCTGCACTTACGCACACGAACCTTCAACAATTATTAATTTGCTATTAAAGATAAAACGCCTTTGATTGTTAAGGAAAACATCATAAGAAAACTTGGATCAATTTGAGATGAAAATCGCTTGTGAAAGACTGTGACTCGCCCTTTGTCTCGTTGGCACCAATATCGATCGAGCACCCGAGGATGGCAACGCAAAGAGTACTCAGAACGGACATATTTATTTACAATAACAACAATTAACAATATTATATATATATATTTTAGGTGCCAACGTCCTGGTGGCGAGTCCATCGCCGTAACTCAAGCACGACTATGCATACGCATTTGAATTGCTTCTCAGACGTATGCAGGTTTTTTCTAGATGTTTCCTGAAAGATCGTGGTGTGACTAATCACTGTACTTAAGTTCAGAAAATCTCATTGGTACAGTCGGGCCACCAAGGCATCATGTATGTATCGTATGTAAACAGTAATTACTGCAATTAAAATTTAACCCCTCAAGTCTTTCTTACGCAAGTTGGTTTCTTCTAACTACCCTTTGGAGTGTCTATGGACTAAAGTCCTTGGTTCTGACATCTACCCACAATCCATACGACCCGCTATACAATAGATATCTGTACGTGTTGCAATTCGTTTCAACATGCTGCTATTGGCACCAGGCTTGCCTTTTTTCGTGGGAACAACGTTTTCTACTACGCCACAATGGGTCCCGCTGTTTGCAGAAAACCAATTTAAATATGTATTTTATATAACCCTTATTATGTTCGTGTAAGGCTCAATTTGCCTCGGCTAAGTATAGCTTAGGTAGTATGATATTAACGGTGTTTTGAGTAATTGATGGTGGGTAGGAATTTATAGTAGTTTTTCATAACAATTACAATTTTATTGCAGTTTGTTCTATGAAACGTTTTAATTTTGTTCAGAAATTATCAAAGTGCATTGCGCCACTTAAAAATGTGTTTTACACGATACCTCATTATGGGCTGACAGCCGTGGTGGCCGAGTGGTTCGAGTAGTCGCCCACAGTACAAAGATTGCAAGTTCGAGACCGGACCGAACCAATTAGTTTTTTTTCTGAATATAGATTAATCACACGAGCTTTACGGTGAAGAAGAAGATCGAGAAGAAAATTTTAAATTCAAATTATACTTAGCTATGCTAGAGAAATTACGATGAACAGGCCAACTGTCACGTTGGCACCAGTTATCTCCATCGAAACGTGAATGTGGTCCCCGAAGGGGTAGGTAGATGTACCCACCCCTTCGGGGACGCTTGACATCTACTTAGTGCTCATGTTCAAAAGGCATAAAGAGTATACGACATGATTCAGGAATGAAGGTTTTCGCAACTGTACATTCTTAACTCAACATTATAAAAGCCAAGTTTAAACCTAATAGATATGTATTTTTAACTCATAATATATACTACTACGTTAGCGCGACATATAGGTATATTTGTATATGGACTTCGGTGCTTTTAAGGCGTTCGTTCTTCATATACAAATATTGTATCATAAATCCTTGTCAATAGTTATGTCAAGTGTTCGTTTCAGAAAAACCACATTTCTGTATGCTTCGAGGGAATTATTTATCCTCGCATATAGTTAAGCTATGATCCGCGATCTTATCCTGTTTTATTATACCACTGAGCAAACAAACACGCGGTCCGCCTGACGGTAAACGGTTACCTTTGCCTACGAACGTGTGTAACAGGGGTATCATTCAAGAATTTCATGCTGTACTCTCTAAGGAAAACCTCAATTCGTTATGTTTAATTACATTCGTGATTTTTGTCTGGAATATATCGTATCGTATTTGTTAATAAACGAAACCGGCGAGCATGTGAATTTGGACGAAGCGAAAGAGGTATGCAAGTCTAGAGAGAACTGGCGCTCTTTACTCTCTGCCTACCCCGTTAGGGACTCGGCGTGATGCGTGATGCGTTTTTTGAAAAAAAGACTTACATACCTCTTTCGCTTCATCCACATTCATCAGTCTCTTCATACATGCTCGTCGGTTTCGAGTACTCCTAACGTTCCAGTCCTTGAGTGTCCGATCGATTTGATCTTTCGCTTATGTTATTATAATGCATTGAATAATTCGTGCACTGTTGGCAATTACTAAATAATAATATTTTTTTTTATTTACAATAACAACAATTAATAATATTTACAAAGAACAGTTGAAACTAACTACTTACAGATAAAATATTTGTCCCAAATCGGTATCCCGAGGCAACGTGCCAAGAAGACTAGCAGCATTGCCACGCTGGATAGCAATGCTGATTCCCTGAGCGAGATATGTTAATAATAATAAATAATATATAAAAAATAAATACAAAACAAAGAAAAATAAATGTTAGGAAAATGTTTCGTTACCATCAGCTGATGTCGGCTCCCATGCGCAGGCGCAGCGGAAGTTGCGTCAGGTGTTCGCCGCCCTCGTTTGTATTCAGAACGTTTGGTGAAGACCCGCCTACGGGTAGTGAATTTGGGATTAGTGCGACAGCAAAATAGGTTTTCTCTAGAGAGTACAGCATGGAGATCTTCAAGAAGAGTGTGAAAAGATAGAGTAGTGAGCAGCGTGTGAGCGACACTCCTGACGTTGCACGCGTCTATAAATAGAACCACGTACCGACAACGTTAAACGTAACATAAAAAAATTAAGAGTCCATATATATATCCATAGCACGACTATTGAGAAGAAATTCACGTATATTTGAATTTCTTCTCAAACGTATGCAGGTTTTCTCTCGATGCTTTATCGCACCGAAAAGCACGTGTGATATAATTCAGGGAATTTGGGAGTTAAACCTTCAACCACGTTGCTTGAACCAATTTCGGTAAGGGACATACGGCCCGTCAAGGATGGCTTCGCAACTCTGGCGCAAGTAGTGTCGCAATCTCACTAACATATATTAATTGCTTCACTACACGGCGTATACAGGGTGATTATAAACTACTAACAATGCCCCACGGTTTCACCTGCCTGATATTTGATTTTATTTGTATCTCTGTATCAAATTGCATCAATTCAGTTAACTAGTTTTTACGTAAATCAAGAAAATTTCACAAACGCATTTATAATGTTAGGAGCGTCGTTTAAAGGATATAATAATTAGGTATTTACTCGAATATGTCCCCTTAGGGCAACATTACTACGCTAAATGACAATAATGTCTACTGAAGAATTACAAATTAACAATTTAAAATATTATGGACAGCAGAACAGTGACTCATTATAAATGTTCGTAATAAATTGAGTCAGGGGTAGGCAGAGGAGATTTCTTTCACTTCAACTACATTAATCAGTCTTCAAACACGCTTGCCGGTTTCGAGTAATTTCGAAGTTCCCGTTCTCGAGTGTCCGATCGATTCGATCTAGTTTGTTGGAACGCGATCTTTCTCTGCAAATTAATTATTTCTTAATTAACTCGATTTTCGTCAGTAAAATTTATTATATGAATAACAATATAAAATAAAATAATGTATAATAATAGTTCTTGATTGATTGATTGATTATCCTCACGCCTTCCCACAAGGGTCCCCGAAGGGGTAGGCAGAGGTGTATAGGTAATACCCACACACCCACTTTCCGCCAGAGGTATATTAGGTGCCAACGTGACAGATGGCGAGTCCATCGCCGTTACTCAAGCACGACTATACATACGCCTTTGAATTTCTTCTCAGACGTATGCAGGTTTCCTCTCGATGTTTTCCTTCACCGTAAAGCTCGTGGTGTGACTAATCACTGTACTTAAGTTCAGAAAAAACTCATTGGTACAGTTGGGATTCGAGCTTGCGACCTTTGCGTCGCAGGCAACTGCTCGAACCACTCGGCCACCACGGCTCATTTTCTCATTTCAATAATAGTTCTTTTGCTACTTAATTATAGCACGCCGTCGGATCACGTGCATAATGACGCGTCGGCAATTTGCAGATCTCCGCAATATTATTGCAGTCCTTACGAACCCAGGCTAGCGGTTAAACGCACAAATAGCCCGTAACTACAGCCTGTATACAACAACAGTTAGT
The DNA here is from genome assembly GCA_016069955.1 of Drepana arcuata. NCBI lineage: Eukaryota > Metazoa > Arthropoda > Insecta > Lepidoptera > Drepanidae > Drepana > Drepana arcuata. The sequence goes on along the minus strand of JACCPG010002014.1, from coordinate 5,680 downwards.
ACTGAACCGTGCGAATATCTGATAAAATGTTTATGTACGTATAAGAGTATTTTTTCCCGAACAATGGCCGACCATATGTACCGCGTTTTCTTAATTACGGCGCCGGCGCAGCCTGCCTTTCTAAACTTAAGGTCATCGTAATCATGTTAAGATGAGTTCTAGATGATTTGGGTAACAGTTCATGCAAATTAGTGGCTTTTAGTAGCTTTGCAAAAATAATAATTGTAATATTAAAACACTTGCGGTCCGTCCCGGCTTCGCACGGGTGGATATAAGATTTTTTTATAAAAGAAAACATAGCCTATGTCACTCAGGGTGAATGTAGTTTTCTAATAGTGGAAGAGTTTTTCAAATCGGCTCAATAGTTTTTTAGTTTATTCATTACAAACATACACGCACTCAAACATACAAATCTTTCCTCTTTATTATATTGGTACGCTATAGATGTATGAAGGCGAGCATGTATGAAGTGACTAGTGAATGTGAACGCTCTACTCCTTCTGATTATCCCGTGAGGGTATCGGCGTGATGATAATGTATGTGTATGTAGGTACCTTTATTGTCGTGGGAGAAGAGCCGTTTTGCGTTTCGTGTTTTGAATTTTCAGAAATTTAAGAGTTTTAAGATGACAGTCTGTACTAATTGGTTTTTATATGAACTTAAGTACATACCCACCTACGTATTATCACGTTGAATTTAAGTACAAATGCTTAGTACATCGATCTTGAAGGAAAACATTGTAAGTTTTGAAGTTGTGTTATAATAAAGGTCATATAAGGGCAGGGGAGGACTTATATATTTATTAAAGTAATTTTTTTGTGAAAAGTCTGGTTAATTTACTAGGTAGGACCTGTATTACAGGCAACCAGGCTCTCGCCCCTTACAAAATGGAAAGTACTGTATACAAATTATACCAATACATATAACAAAATATAGAACAATTTAACTGCATATAAACAAAATAATTATTAATTAGATTGTAGGAGTTTATGATAGTGATCTGGTAAGTGCAAAAAGTACGTAGATGTTAGTGTGTGTGTGTTTGAGTTTGTGCGTGTGAGTACATAGGGGAGATGTGACCACACTATCTTTTTTCCGAATACATATTTAGTTGAGCAGGTGGCAGATGGCAAGTCCGTCTCTGTTTTTCTACTATGACTGTATGTCTGAGAATTCATTCTTAATCATATGCCGTTTGTTGGTGCTTTAGAAACGTTTGTAACTTTTATAACTTTTATTCATCTTTAATTAAATTAATTTTATTTACATCGTAATTTATATTCATATATTGGTTCATGAAGGAAAACATCGAGAGGAAACCTGCATACGTCTGAGAAGAAATTCAAAGGCTTATGTATAGTCGTGCTGGAGTAACGGCGATGGACTCGCCATCTGTCACGTTGGCACCTAATATACCTCTGGCGGAAAGTGGGTGTGGGTATTACCTATACACCTCTGCCTACCCCTTCGGGGACCTTTGTGGGAAGGCGTGAGGATATATTATTATATTGGTTCATGTCAATTTTCAATATAATTTAATACATTAAACGTCATGTATCATATGAAAATTTCACTTACGACCGCTTACAAGAGAAGCCCTCACAGGAGTTTAAACGGCGAAACCAACTTTGCTTTTTGAAATTATTTAAAATTATCCAGACAGGTTACCTAACACAGTCTAAGTCAGCCTGAAGAGGGAATGGCGAAACTGCAATTATCACATAAGCCCAATCTAAATTAAAGCTGTGTCTGACAATGAAACGGGGATAATAAGAAATGTTTTCACACGACCGTTGCAACTGTGTTGTGTTGCGCAAACATCTGTTCTGCGACTGAGGAATGCTTTCAAGGTTCTGTCGGTCTTACCCTAAGCACTACATGCGCATGCGCATGAGGGTCGGCAAAGCACGAGAGATATCCTAATGTTGCATGCGTTCGCGGCGATAACCGCTTACTATCACTTGGACCGCTTGGTGCCTTCCAGAAAGGGTCCCCAAAGGAGTAGGCAGAGGTGTGTAGTTAGTATTCGCATGCGGAGATATATTTTAGGTACCAACGTGACTGATGGCGAGTCCATCGCCGTTACTCAAGCACGACTATACATACTTTGAATTTCTTCTGAAACGTTTCGGTTTCCTATAGATGTTTTCCTTCACCGTAAAGCTCGTGGTGTGACTAATCACTGTACTTAAGTTCAGAAAAACTCATTGGTACAGTCGGCATTCGAACTTCGAACAATCGAACAATTTTTTTGTTGCAGACAACTTTCGAACCACTCGGACACCACGGTTCTCTTTAATGGTATAAAAAATGTGCTATGAAAGTCCTACAGTAAATATTACTTGTATTTTTTTTTAATTGGTTAATAAACTGTATATGATGAACATAGGACATAGGATGACGACCGTCTGTGCTAGTGGTTAGAGCTCCTGAGTGCGAAACTTCAGGTCGCGGGTTCGAATCACGCTGATGGCAGATATTTATATAGAGATTGTGTGATGAACACGAGTATTTGTACCTTAGTCTTGGATGTCCTATGTATTTATGTATATATCTATCTGTATAAGTAAATATATCGTTGTCTAGTTACCATAACACAAGCTTTGCTTAACTTGGGACTAGGTCAATTTGTGTGGAATTGTCCCAGTTATTTATTATTATTGTTAAAACCAATAGTTTAACCAGATCGATCTGCCAAGCCTAGTCTTCTTGATACGGTGACATAGTTGGATGGGTGTAAATGTAATTAGACTGTATGAACACGGCTTGATTCCGTTTATCAACTTGTGCGCAATGCCCTAAACATATTGCGCCACGCTGAAGGGCGAACTATCATTGTTCAGTGTTTTATGCCATGTGAAATCCTTTGTACATATGCCTATTATACGAAGCCGACTGTTTTGCTCCAACTTTGACCAAATAATGAAGTGAACGGCCGACGAGGTCTCGTTTTTCCTATATGCTTGATTGGGGCCGTGGTGGCGTGGTGGTCATGCCTTGCCATGCCATGCCACAGGTTAAGCCCTCCGGAACTGAGTACGGTAATCTTCAAAGCACGAGTTTTATGGTGTAGATGAACATCGAGAGGAGGCTTGCATACATTTGCAAGAAATTCAAAGGCGTTGTATGTACGTACATTGACGTAAAAAACGTAACATTAGTCGTGCTTGAGTAATGGCGATAGACTCGCCATCTGTCAAGTTGGTACCTAATATATCTCAGGCGGAAAGCGGCTGTGTGGGTACTACCAATTCACCTTAGCCTACCTTTTCGGGGACCACTGTGGTAAGGCGTGAGGTTATATTATTACATCTATAATAATATAACCTCACGCAATAAAAAAAAAAATCTATACTAATTACTAATAATATAATAAAGAGGATAATATAATAATATAATAATTCACCATCTTTTTAAAGAGGTCTCGCGCCGTCTAGTCGAGACCTCTCGTGACAGGCGGGCTGGAACATATCTCGCTCAGAGAATCAGCATTGCTATCCAGCGTGGCAATGCTGCTAGTCTTCTTGGCACGTTGCCTCGGGATACCGATTTGGGACAAATATATTATCTGTAAGTAGTTAGTTTCAACTGTTCTTTGTAAATATTATTATTGATTTGTATGTATGTATGTTTGTAAGGAATTGGCTCAAAAAGTACTGGACCGATTTTAAAAATTATTTTACCATTTGTTTGTTTTATTATCACTTATTAATATTGGCTATTTTAATTGCAAAAAAAAAAATATGACAAAATAAAAAAATAAAAATTATGTATATAGCAGTTGAATGACTAAACAAATGTACCTAATTATGTATACTATGACGCAGTAGCAATCAGAGTAATGTATTCACGAGCGAACCAGGCCGCGTTGGGCAAGCGAGGTCGCCACCCGACCCGCTGTACGCGACTCCATTACACATATTAGAATTTAAATAGTTAACAATTTAGTTACATTGAATTACACAAAACAAAAAATGATTACTGAAAACTGTACATAACATAACATAATGTTTAAACCTTCACGGGGTAGGCAGAGGAGTACAGTGTCTACTACTAAATATACAGTGGTAAGATAAGGCCATTCGAAAAATGTGAGTAATTATATTAAAACTTGCGCACTTTGTGTCGCAGGCATCTGTTCGAATCACTCGGGCACCACGGCTATGGAAAAACTTTAAGCTTAAACGTATGCAGGTCCGATATTCCCTTCGACCACCAGCCACCAGCTCTTAAATCTATATATATATATATAGGAGATCTCATTTTTGAACTGACTCATCACGAAATCTCAGGAACTATAAGGCCGATTGACTTGAAATTTGGTAGAAGTATTCCTTACACGATGTAGAGGTCAGCTAAGAACGGATTTTGTGAAACTCCACCCGAAAGGTGGAACGCGGGGCCGTTAAATGAAAAATACAAAATATTAATGTTTTTTTAATTATTCACCCGGGCAAAGTATTGTATATGAAAAGAATCGATAGAAATATTCAAGAGTATAAAGATGTTCCAAGATATGGAAGTAGTTGGGTGGAAGCAGCGAGCTCTCACCTCTGCCCCAATTGCCGGTCAGCCGTGACTCCACGCGCCATTGCGAGGGGCGAGACGAGATATACGTACCCGTAAATAACAGCTTCCTCTTGAATTCATTTCGACGTTTACATATGGCATGTCATTATTCTACGTGGCTTTCTATTTCGAGTGGGCTTCATTTAGTTTCGTAATCTCGAAAGGTGCTAGGGCAGCTTTCAATGTATGTAATGTACTGCATTTTGTTTATGTATAGCCATCTGTGTCCCACCGCTGGGAAAAACTCCCCCCACCCCGGTGGACCATTCTTGAAGACACACAGAATAATTATTTAAAATCGGTTCAGCCATTTAGGAGGATTTCAGTGAAACACACACGTGCAGAAGAAATATATATATATATATAAAGATGAGGTCGCTAACGCGCATCTGCGGTTATCATTGCGCCTTTAGAACATACATACATATACATATCATCACGCCAAGTCCCTAGCGGGGTAGGCAGAGAGTATAGAGCGCCAGTTCTCTCTAGACTCTCATACCTCTTTCGCTTCGTCCACATTCATCAGTCTCTTCATACATGCACGTCGGTTTCGAGTACTTTTAACGTTCCCGTCCTTGAGCGTCCGATCGATTTGATCCGGGTAATTGTAACGTGACTTTAGAACATTATTTTATTTTATTATTAAAAAAAGCTCTGTTTAGTAAGGAAAGCTCGGGTGTTCACGTCAAGACCATGATCCAAATTAAAGTAGGTGACAGACAAGATGAGCTTGCCTCTCGTGAGACTCTCCCACAATTGTGGTAGTCACTTTCTCGCATATATTAGCTATGTATGTCGCCAGCTCACGTCAAATGATTATATTCCGCGATAATTAACGGTTTATATTTTCATTGCACACATACCTCGGTTTAAATTAACCTCTTAATTGGCCATTTTGAAATGTTTTATTATTATTATTATAGTAATGAAACAGTTATATTATATACTTGCCTATTCTAGAATTATATGTTGATATAAATATAAAAAATTACAGATATGTCTATCTTCTGTGTTAAAATCTTTTCTATGAAGTTTCTATAATGTTTCATAAAACCTCTTTACTAGATTAAATACGAAATCCTTATAAGTGAATCGACATTAAAAAAAG
>JACCPG010002013.1:0-32372 GCA_016069955.1 Drepana arcuata | reverse complement strand
AGTGTCGCTCTATTCTCAATGTTATTTGTGAGAATAGCGCCCGAGGTACTGTGAGATGAGTGATCATATGAAATGCTTGTCTTTGTTCAGATCCAACCAAGCCTCAAGACCTGCTTCTACCCCTTCGGTGGGCAGGAGCTGAGGGCCACAAGGTACGAGTGCCTTGTGCATCACTATTTACGGTGTTGAATGCTTAACACCAACAGACCTGCCTGATGATTTATACGTAACTTGACACATTTTAAATAAAATATTTGCAACTTATATATCCGTTAGTTTTATTCTTACTGTTGTGTTAAAGTAACAGTAATAGATACATATAATAATATATCCTCACGCCTTCCCATAATGGTCCCCAAAGGGATAAGGAGAGATGTATAGGTAGTACCCACACACCCACTTTTCGCCTGATATATGTTAGGTGTCAACGTTACAGATGGCAAGTCCGTCACCGTTACTCAAGCATGACTAAATATACGTTTTTGAAGTTCTTCTCAGACGTATACAGGTTTCCTCTCGATGTTTTCCTTCGCCGTTACGCTCGTGGTGTGACTAATTACTGTAGGTACATAAGTTCAGGATAACTCCGTGCTTGAGTAATGGCGATGGAATCGCCATCTGTTTGGCACCTAAAATATATCTTTGGTGGAAGTGGGGGTGTGGGTACCAATGAGGTAGTTTATATATAATACATCATTGGTGGGTACTACCTATTTACCTTAATATGTTACAAAATCGTGATTGTAGTAAGAGTGCAGACCCGACGGACTACCATACGTATTAATAGACGCTTTCGTATCAGTTTTAACTCCGCCCTTATTATTGATCTGGGTGTATTTCCAATATAGCCGTGGTGGCCGAGTGGTTCGAGCAGTTGCCTGCGACGCAAAGGTCGCAAGTTCGAATCCCGCCTGTACCAATGAGTTTTTCTGAACTTAAGTACAGTGATTAGTCACACCACGAGCTTTACGGTGAAGGAAAACATCGAGAGGAAACCTGCATACGTCTGAGAATAAATTCAAAGGCGTGTGTATAGTCGTGCCTGAGTAACGGCGATGGACTCGCCATCTGTCACGTTCGCACCTAATATACCTCTGGCGGAAAGTGGGTGTGTGGGTATTACCTATACACCTTTGCCTAGCCCTTCGGGGACCCTTGTGGGAAGGCGTGAGGATATATATATTATTGTATTTCCAAAAGAGTGGAAACTTGCCAAGTTACAAGTCAATGAATAAATAAATCCATCTAAAATTAACGGCCAATATCAATACTCTCTTGCGCTAAAGCGCTTGAGTCCCGTAATTGCCAATTCATTTTCCCACTTGTATCAATTATTTAATTGGATACATACATCAAATGCGTTTTTGTATTGTGTTAGTTATTATAGTTATTATATTATAAAAAATTTAATGTTTTTAGTAATAGATTCATAAATAAAAAAATTTATAAGATGTACATCTATATTATTTAAGCAAGCTGTGTTCACATACAAATGATTTGTGTATCTACCGTAATAAATTTTCTTTCACATGTATTTATGTAACAGTTGTTGGTGATGCAAATAAATAAAAAACACTACTGATTGATTGCTTTATCTTCAGTATCTGAGTCACGGCGTTATACTTATATCCGTGTATCGGAGCTTGTAGGTCAGTGCAGTTCTGAGTGAAACAACATGGAAGGTACGTAATTTACTTTTATCACTACAATTTTAAGTTTATTTAATAAGCTATATGTATGTCTCGGATTATATAAGTATGGTCGATCTGTACTATTGTCTTGCTCCAAAAAAGCCAATATTACTTTTAAGTTTTTCATCATTTATTTCATTATAATATTATATTCTTAAATCTATAATTTGTTTAATCCCATTTAGTGTTTTCATACTCTAAGTAACGCATGGTACTACCCAAATACTACTATACTGGAAAATAAAACCTTTCGGTCGAGGCTATATAGTCTGTAACAATGATGTATTATATATAGTCTGCAAGTAAGTATAAAGTTGCCTGAAAACTAGTTCGCAATTGCATCAAATAAAGTTAATTGCAAGAAATAGTCGCGATAAGCAAAATAGTGATTTGAATAAAATTTCTAATTGTATAACGTATGTTTATTTAAAAGTTAATTGATGTATTTGACGTAAAACAATAACGTTAATAATTGTTCAAGGTTGTGGCTTAATGTGGCAAAATATTTTTTCAGCGGCCACGTAGCGCCAGCTGCTTAAATATCTATTTGTCCATCCTAAGTTCATATTGTAGGTTCATACATACATATCATCACGCCGAGTCTCTAACGGGGTAGGCAGAGAGTAATTAGAGCGCCAGTTCTAACATACCTCTTTCGCTTCGTCCACATACATCAGTCTCTTCTTCAAAAAGATGACTTCTTTATTCAAACCTCAATATATACTAATGAGCATATTTTGAATTTAAGTCAGATGTTTTTATTCTTGTATTTTGCGTATCGTGAGGAAATGTCTGCCAAAACATTCAAAGATAATAGATTCATATACGAATTGTCTGTTAATTGGCCACACCCGCGAACTGTCTCGTTGATACCTAAATATATGTGCGCCGATAAGTTATTTTTTTAAACATCAATGGTGCCAATCAAGCGTGCAGTCCGCCTGATAGTAAGCGGTAACCACCGCCTATGGACGCTTGCAACACCAGTCGTATATTTCGTGCGCTGCCAACCCTGTAGGAATCTTTTCACACTCTTCTTGAAGAACTCCATGCTGTACTCTCCAGGGAAAACCTCCACGGGGAGTTCATTACACAGCCTGAGTATTCGCGGAAGGAAACTCCTCAGGTGATCCCTGGGTTCGAGAAGTCCCCCAGGCGGCGTCCCACAAGGATCCTTCTATGGGAAGAAGTACATATATTTCCTGGCAATGCTTTGGAGTTAAGTTTAAAATAAATCCTCGCAGGAGAGAATAGTGCGGTGAAATAAAATAAAAGTATTTCATGCTTCAATATAATTATATTTAATACTATTAATTGTCCCAGGTATTTAGGTATTTATATTAAACCACCACAGGCCATTAGTATGTAAGTATGTTAAATCTATTCAAAATGTCTTTGATACTTAAGTGACGGAGACAAGCATATCAAATTCAATAACTTATGAGTTTATCACGCTCAGAGAAATATTACTTAAATATTATGATGAGTTACATACATCACGCCGAGTCTCGGGGAAAAGAGAGTAGAGCGCCAGTTCTCTCTAGCCTTATTCATACTATTTGACTTTGAAGATACAGGCTACAGGTTATAGGCTACATAAAATATGTACGTACACAGGCTCTTTGGGGAGGGGGAAGGATTGTTATATTATGTTGGCAGCGCAGTATAACTCTCCGAACATAAAGTGGCAACGCGCAAGTGATACTTCGGTATCGTTAGCGTGAATAGGCTACGGTAACTGTTTCCCATCAGGTGGGCCGTATGCTTGTTTGCCACTCTTGTGGTATAAAAAAAATTATGTATCTTATTTTGTTTTAAGTTTTAACATAACACCGATGTGCAGTTATTTTAGGATATAAGCTCCTTATCATGAAAAAACAATGATAGTCACTTTTATGTAGATAATGTAGGAATTTCAGAGATAATGCAGTCTCACTTGCGATTCGACCGTCTGGGGTTTTAATAATCTCGCCATCGATAAAACCGATCATCGATAAATAGGTATATAAAAGATATAATAGATAAATACACATTATGATATTGCACAATAAGTACAGAAATGCCCATGTCTCTGTATGCAATATCGTACATTGTTAATTATGTTGGTATAAGATGCTAGTTTCAGAGTAGGGCGCCAGTTCTCTTAATACGTACAGACCTATTTCGCTTTATTTATATTCATGAGGTTGATCTGATGATTTCATAAGAACCGTGTTTTTATTTTCGGTGTTTTCTTTTATATACTTACGCTTTCCCACAAGGGTCCCCGAAGAGGTCGGTAGAGGTGTATAAGTATTATCTACACACTCACTTTCAGCCAGAGGTATATTTTAGGTGCCAACGTGACAGTAGGCGAGTCCAACGCCGTTACTCAAGCGCGACTATATAATATACGCCTTTAAACTGCTTCTCAGACGTGTGAAGGTTTCCTCCTGATGTTTTGCTCCACCGTAAAGCTCGTGGTGTGACTAATTACTGTACATAAGTTCAGAAAAAGTCATTGGTACAGTCGGGATTCGAACTTGCGCTCTTTGTGTCGCAGGCAACTACTCAAACCACTCGGCCACCACGGCTCCGGTATGAATTAAAAGTCTGTATAATATGTATGTCTATCAAACTCATGTATCTTTGTATTGCCTTAAAATTTGGCACATATCTTGATGAATGAGGGAAAAAGAGAGGTAGGGCATAACGGATTAAGAGAGTTAGGGCGTAACGGATTCTCCGTTCGAATTTGGAGCTGCCCGACTGGAGCAGGACCTCCACGTTATAGAAGTCCGTAGCCAATTAACACAATTTTTTTGTGTTGTGTTCCTACGTGGTGAATAAGGTTTCCAGTAATGAGCTCCTTGGGGAGGGGGGAGGATTGTTATATTGTGTTGGCAACCGAGGGATTAGACCTATTATGTTGCCAACACAGTATCTCGGAACACAGAGTAGCAACGCGCAAGTGATACTTAGGTATCGTGAGCGTAAATAGGCTACGGTAACCGTTTCCCATCAGATGGGCCGTATGCTAGTTTGCCACTCTTGTTGCATAAAAAAAAAAGAATTATGTCAATAATGCGCCAATTATACCTTGAGACCTGCGTAGAACGGGGAAAATTCTTAAATCATTTCCCACATCTTGTTACAGCAAGACCCATTTACCGCTGGGTGGAAATCGATTTGGAGGAGGATGAGTTCCCGAAGAACATGCTGCGTGTGGGCAGAGATGTAGACGGAGAAGACATTATCTTGGGCAGGGCTTCCTACAGCAACGACCTGCTGCCTGCGAAGGTGGTGCCAGCTAGGAGAGAGGCGTACGTCTCTTACGGCAGGAACGAAATTAAGATCACCAAATGCGAGGTAAATATTCCCATTACTTATATTTTAAGAACGCAAAAGCCGTAGTGGCTGAGTGGTTGGAGCAGTCGCCTGCAACACAAAGATTGCAAGTTCGAATCCCGACAGCACCAATTATTTTTCTGTATTTAAGTTCAGTGTTTAGTTACATCACGAACTTTACAGTGAAGGAAAACATGAAAAGGAAACCTGCATACGTCTGAGAAGATATTCACAAAGGCGCATGTATGCGTAGTCATGTTTAAGTTACGGTCTCGGGTGGAAAGTGGGTGTGTGGGTACTTCCTATACACCTCTGCCTACCCCTACGGGGAGCTCTATAGGAAGACGTGAGGATGTATTTTCTATATTATTATATTGATTAAAAGTAATAATTGAATTTTTTTTTCCTATTTCCACAGGTGATGCTCTCCAAAGTAGACTTCGATTGGAGATATGCTACAAATGGCAACGTGCCTGCCAATGCCTTCAAAGCTGGTGTTACTGCAGACGGCGAGGTCCTTTACGTTGGACGGGTGGAGCACAACAACTGCGTCATCCCTGGCAAGGTGAGCCCACTGGTTATTTACTTTAATGCCCCGCGGTTCTACCCGCGTATTCATTCAATGTTATATGTGTCCTTCTCGGCTTCGCACGGGTGGACATAAGATTTTATATAAAAGAAAATATGGCCTAGGCCACTCACGGTGAATGTAGCTTTCCAATGATGAAAGAATTTTTCAAATCGGTTCAGTAGTTTCGGAGCCTATTCAATACAAACATACTTACATACAAATCCTTATAATATTAGTATAGATAACGAGCTAATAATTACAGTTATAGAGATTAAAAAGTTCAGTAGTTTTCGCGTGAAAGAGGAACAACCGCTTCCATACGAATATATTCCAGAAGAAATATATAAAAGAAAATTTTTTATTACATAAAAAAAGCATAAATACACATTGCCGAAACCCGGGATTGAACCGGGGACCTTTAGATCTTCAGTCTAACGCTCTCCCAACTGAGCTATTTCGGCGTTATACAATGAGATAAAATATAGCTTCAGACTGTCGTACGATAAGACAAAAACAAATAATTTTACGGGTATATCGTGACTACCGGTATACCAGTGTACATGCACGATAGGCTATGACCGTGGGGGGTCAAAATTAATAATAATATATGGAGTATGTTTCAGATCCAGCCAAGCCTCGAGTGTTGCTATTTCTCCTACGACGGAAAAGAGTTAAAGGCGCAAGAGTACGAGTGTTTGATCATGAATCGCCACTCCTGGCCCGGTAGTACGTATATCACCTTTATATTTAAGCGGTGCCCTGCGGGTACCTATACACCTCTCCTTACCCCTTCGGGGGTCCTTGTGGGAAGGCGTGATATAGTTTTACATATATAGTACAAATACAGTAAAATACATGTAAATGTTCCTCATGAATCACTCTATCTATGACGACCGCCTGGTCTAGTGGTTAGCTCCTGACTGCGAAACTTGAGGTCGCGGGTTCGAATCCTGCTGAGGGCAGATACACGAATATTTGTACCTTAATCTTGGATGTCCTATGTATTTAAGTATATATCTATCTATATAAGTAAATATATCGTTGTCTAGTTACCATAACACAAGTTTTGCTTAATTTGGGACTAGATCAATTTGTGTGGAGTTGTCCCAGGTCAAAAATCTCATGAAAATCTGTTTTTGAGGTTTTTTTTAATATAATTTAGAAGGGGTTCATCATCACCATCATCATATCATCACACCGAGTCCCTGACGGGGTAGGCAGAGAGTATAGAGCGCCAGTTCTCTCTAGACTTATATACCTCTTTCGCTTTGTCCACATTCATCAGTCTCTTCATACATGCTCGTCGGTTTCGAGTACTCTTGACGTTCCCTTCCTTGAGCGTTCGATCGATTTGATCCAGGTCGTTGGAGCATGGAATTCCTCTGCCTCTTCTTGCACACACTTTGTTTTATGATTTAAGACATTTATTTCTCAAAATAATACATATATATATCCTCACGCCTTCCCACAAGGGTCCCCGAAGGGGTAGGCAGAGGTGTATAGGTAATACCCACACACCCACTTTCCGCCAGAGGTATATTAGGTGCCAACGTGACAGATAGCGAGTCCATTGCCGTTACTCAAGCACGACTATACATACGCCTTTGAATTTCTTCTCAGACGTATGCAGGTTTCCTCTCGATGTTTTCCTTCACCGTTAAGCTCGTGGTGTGACTAATCACTGTACTTTAAGTTCAGAAAAACTCATTGGTACAGTCGGGATTCGAACTTGCGACCTTTGCGTCGCAGGCAACTGCTCGAACCACTCGGCCACCACGGCTCTCAAAATAATACAATTCGCTTAAATTGAGAAATACAGGTTTACTTATAACAAGCACAAATATTAAGGTTCGAAGAACGAAAGGTGGGTAGTCTTGATATTCAAAAACATAGTAAGTAAACAATACAGTAGTTCCTATTAAGTATCGCTTCGAGAAGGCATTTAGATAGCAATACATACAGCAATATGTATTTGGAAATAATGACAGAACTAATCTACAATCGAGAAAAATCCTTTAAGATGTGGTGCTTTAGAGATATTTTGTATAAAGTGAAGGACTGAATCTCTTTAATACTGTTAGGCAGCTTGTTATACAGGTCTGATCCTACATATAAAATGTTTTTCTTCCCATAGTTTGTTCTTGGTTTTTTTAAGCAAATGTTGTTTACTCGTTTAGCATTCGCTAGTTTAGTACGCTTCTGCATTTGTCCTTTTTCACAAAAAAAGGACAAATGCAGAAGCGTACTTACGTCACGTACGTGAGTTTAGGGTGAATACCTTTATTTATGAATTTGTATACTAATTATGCATGTGATAATGTCATAGTAGTTTAATTATTTTATTTTGACATGTTTCAATTTGCTTTAGATGGTTTTTAGCTGCTGTGCCCCATATCTCTATTAGGTAGTCTGTATGTGGCTTTACCATGGAGTTGTATATGATGTACCGAACTGAATTTGGTAAACATCGAACAATATGTCGAAGCACACCCATTTGTTTTGTTTATCTGGTTCGTCAATCTTTCTTCACTCATCCTTTCTATATGTCCAAACCAACGTAACATGCCTTTCTTCATCTTTACAATCACGCCGTCATTCACGCCAGTTGATTTGCGAATCTCTTCATTGCGGATACGATCTAAAGAGGTTCGTAATAAATTGTTTGATATTTTGACTATTTTACAGTAAATAAGACCTACGAATGGAAGGAGCTGGACCTCCAAGGCGAAGAGTTCCCAACCAACGTGCTGCGAGTGGGCAGAGACCTTGGCGGAGAGGACATTTACCTCGGGCGCGCCAACTACGGCGGTGACCTTCTTCCAGCTAAAGTGGTGCCCGCTAGGAGGGAAGCCTACGTGCCTTTCGGAAATAAAGAAGTCCAAGTTAACAAATGCGAGGTACCATTCAGTACAAATATACTTCTTTGCGCTGCGGCACCGCATATTTCACCCTCGTTGTATTCTTCACTTACTCCACTTTTCAATCTTTAAGGTTTACACACTATTAATTAAATAATTATCTGTTATTTGCAAGGTAACAACAATAACAATGTGTGTCAAAATATACAACAAATTGCCGGAAACAATCAGAAAAGAAAATGATCTCAATAAATATAACAAACACATCAAACAACTATTAATAAGCAAAAGCTATTACACTATAAAAGAATTCCTAGAAGATATCTTAAAGTAAAATTATTGTACATTATGTTTATAATAGTTAACAACTATAACTACTAAAGATAATATATATCAAATAAATAGAATAATTACATAAAATATAAGAAATATTGAAATATAGTATAATATAAGATTTATAGCTAAATAGATATATAGCAAAACAAGTTTATAGCAATAGTAGATATAAGAATGATATAAAATAGTAAATATAAGTTATTATTGTGTTATACGTATAAGTTATATATATATTACATACAATAGTATTGTATTAAACTAAAACGTAGGGCACCATGTCATGTAGCCGCCATCACATTGCCGTGCCCTCAAACAGGGTGTAATTTTATCCTTAAGCATAGTATATTGTAATTTAAATGATGTCTGTGTTTTAGGTTATTTTTACATGCAATAAATATATTTGATTTGATTTGATTAGGTATTGCTAGTAAGGATGCACTTCGATTGGAGATGGGCAACGGATGGCCATCTACCTGAGAACGCGTTCAAGGCTGGGGTCACTGAGCATGATGAGGCTCTTTACGTGGGCCGCGTGGTGCACAACAACAGTGTCACACCAGGAAAGGTATCTTAGTCCGAATAGTGTTAACAGCTGAGGAAGTTATTATAAAGGTAAAAAAATGCATGTTACGCTGGTTTGGTCAACGATGAGTTAAGAAAATATTATATACAATGCGAAGGAAATAGAGGCAGATGAAAACCACGTTCTAACTATATATTCTAGATTAAATCGATCGGATGGAAACGTCAAGAGAGCTCGAAACCGGCGAGCATGTACTTAAAAAGAGACTAATGAATGGCAATAAAGCGAAAGAGTATTTAATTCTGTGACTGGTGCTTTTGGAAAGGATTGTCGTTGTTTTACACTATGTACACAGAATGTGTTGTATAAAGTATGTTCTCTCACAGTAGATATGTACTCGTTATCATATTAAATGCTTGTCTTTGTTCAGATCCAACCAAGCCACAAGTGCTGCTACTACCCCTTCGGTGGCCAGGAGTTGAAGGCCACAGAGTACGAGTGCCTTGTGCATCACGATTTACAGTTTTAAATACGTAAAAATGTATGATTTGAAATTAAATATTTGAAACTTATACTATTAATAGGTACTTGTTTAACTAACTACCGAAAAGAGTAACCATGGAGTTTCTTGCCGGTTCTTCTCCATGGAAACGACCAACCCGAACCGTGCAGCTTTTTCGACGTTTTATAAGTGCCCACCTAGTGATTCACCTATGTGAAATAAAAATATTTTGATTTTGATTTTGACTGACTTAAGTTGAAGACTGAAGTTTATAAACTTATATATCTGAGCCGTGACCGAGTGGTTCGTTGCCTGCATCACAAGGATTTAAAGTTCGAATGCCGCTTACTTTATTTATTTATTAACTTACAACTATTTTACAGGTAATAACCTAACGCAATAGTGAGGCAACATATTCACATTTTATATTCTCTCCCAACTGCCAACTAGATGTATCCTAACATACCTATGGTTTTACCTACAGTGTTTAATATACATGAGTGGTACCCACACACACACTTTCCGCCACAGATACATTTTCGGTGTATGTGATGGAAGGCGAGACCATCGCGTTACTCAAACACCAGTCCCGTTATATATACGAACAGCTTAAATAATATAACAAATTGTATGTATCATATTGAACAGTTCAACAAAGCAATATAACATTTTTAAAATCTACACTACAATAAAAGCGAAAAAGCAATTGAAAGTAATTAATGTACTTGAGTCAATATTTGGCGAGTGTGATCAAGTATATAATATCATCGTTAAATGTAAGATTGCTGTGAACTTATTCAGCTTAGCTAGTTCTAGGTGTTTTTTAATAAAGGAACATAATGACACTATAACAACAAATACACGCGATAATGCCATCAGTAGTTGTAATCAGTGTCGCTGGCATAAACCTGGATAGGTTTTTTTTTAATTTTTTCGTGTTGCCTCTCGTAGCGTGAGTTCCGGGAACTTTTGCTACTTAACCGGACAATGACGAGACCTAGGCCTCCAGCCAGATAATTTAGTGCTGAGCAACACAGCTAAGGGCACCCTCTGTGGGGTACGAACCTTGGCTTAGGGCGTTGCTGGATCGCGAGCAAGGGAGCTGGGCTGGACTGGTAATTTTAATTAAATATTATTTGTGCCCTGAATAGGGCTACATTGATAAGTTACATGTCTAAAGATAAGCCAAAATGGTTGATAAATAAATAATTATCATAACGATGACGGAACCCCTAAATGTTATTTAAATAATCCCTTATTGTTAGTAAATAACATTTCGAGTCGTTAGAACAAAACTAGGCAGTAAGTAACGACATAATTTCGTTATCACAACGTTGTGTTTGCTAATTGATTTGTTTATCTTCAGTATCTCATGAGTCACAGCGTTATACTTATATCGGTGCAACTGAGCTCGTAGTTCAGTGTAGTTTTGTGAGTGAAACAACATGGCTGGTAAGTCACTTTTATCATTGAAATTCAATTGTCACGTGACGTCTGTCAAACGTCAAACGGCCCAAAAAATTTGGTTTAACCTCAGAACTTTAACAGTAATAGCATTTATTTATTTGTAACATTTTGATACATAACACATTGATTATAACTTTTTGTATACTAGTATAAAATATATATATATATATATATATATATATGTATATACTTTTTGTAGAAGTACATATAAATATATACTATTAGCAATGCTTTGGGGTCTAGCTTAAAATAAATCAAAGCAAAAGCTTAAAGCCCTTTGTAAAATTTATAAAAAATGTTTAAAAACTTAAGTAACAGAGACAAATTCAAACATTTAGTGTATAGCGTTTAGACAAATACGACATAACATAGAATATTAACTCTAAATGAGTATAGATACCCGTATGTACCGTGATTCCTTTGAAAATCACAGTGATGAGAGGTTATTGAAGCTTCTGCGCTCCTTATCATGAAAGTACAATGTAAAGATAGTGACTTCAATGTAGATAATGTAGGAATGTTCGAGATAAAACAGTTTCACCTGCGATCCACTTGGGGTTTTACTACTCACAACAAAACCAAATTGAAATTGGTATATGAAAATGTGTTTAATAAATTCATAATAAAATATGTCACAGTACAAAAATACCCATCGTATGCGATATCGTAAATTATTGATCATTTCGCAAGAAGGTGTTTGTAGAACAGTTCTCTTAACTATTACAAATCTATTTCGCTTCATCTACCTACATTCACCAGTATTTTCATGCATACTGGCCGGTTTTGGGTACTCTTAAAGTTCCCATCCTTAGGGCAAATCAATTTGATTTAGGTTAATTACGGGAACTCTGCTTCTAACGGTTTTCATAAAGATCTATATAATGATAAGTGACAGTACGAGTAGCAGGTCCTCCTAATAGTAAGCGGTCACCGTCCGTGAACTCCTGCAACGACAAGTATCACTTGCCGACCCAGTGATATTATTTCAAAGAGAAGTTAGTAAACAAAATAATCACTTTCGTATTTACTATGCATAATGTACACTTAATTATCTTAAATGAGGCATCTGGAAAGATCTTCGCATGTCATTGACTAACACCACAATTATCCGTTATTGTAATGTTAATAGATTCACGCCAATAGTTGTTTTAAACAATGATACGACCTCAAAACATTTCTAGTATTACCAAAGTATTTCCAACGTCGTGTTATGTAAAGTGCATTAAATTATCTTTCTGCGATATCTCGTAGATATCGGTATCCTGGTAAATAGGTCACTTGAAGCACTAATCTTCATTATATTTTCACGCCGTCCAACAAAAGTCTGCAAAGAGCGCACTCTTTTCTCTGGATATATATTTGGTGCCAACGTGACAGATGTTGGTGCCATCGATGTATCTCAATCACGACTTTACATACGTCCTTGAATATCTTCCCAGATGTATGTAAGTTTCTCCCGATGTTTTTCTTCACCGTAAAGCTTATGGTGTGATTTATAATAATAATATAATATATCCTCACGCCTTCCCCCAAGGGTCCCCGAAGGGGTAGGCAGAGGTGTATAGGTAATACCCACACACCCACTTTCCGCCAGAGGTATATTAGGTGCCAACGTGACAGATGGCGAGTCCATCGCCGTTACTCAAGCACGACTATACATACGCCTTTTTTAATTTCATCTCTGACGTATGCAGGTTTCCTCTCGATGTTTTCCTTCACCGTAAAGCTGGTAGTGTGACTAAATGGTGTGATTTATCACAATAGATTTTGTTATTTTTCTTATAAAAAATAAAATCGAAGAAATACTCAAGTCTACTACTAAGAGTACCCGAACGAGCTTAATTGGCGTCAATTTAAAGTTTTAGTTTTTGATTTTATCAATTACAACCAATATAAACAACGTCAAAAAAAATATTTTTAAATCAGACAAAAAAATATTTTAAAAAACTTTTTTTCACTTCTTTCCTGTTTATAATATAAAGGTAGACATGTCACACAGTTTCTTAGAAAACTAAATCCACTTTTAATCTTTCCGCCCATTATAACAATGACATGGGTATTCTCTATCTTATCACAAAGCACTTACTATTGTCGATAATCGATAAATATTTAATAAATAATATATAATCATAATATATCCTCACGCCTTCCCACAAGGGTCCCCGAAGGGGTAGGCATAGGTGTATAGGTAGTACCCACACACACACTTTCCGCCAGAGATATATTTCAGGTGATAACGTGACAGCTGACGAGTCCATCGCCGTTACTCAAGCACGACTATACATACGCCTTTGAATTACTTCTCAGACGTATGCAGGTTTCCTCTCGATGTTTTCCTTCACTGTTAAGCTTGTGGTGTGACTAATCACTGTACTTAAGTTCAGAAAAACTCTTTGGTATTTAAGCATGCTGCAAAAGCAACATCACGGTTATCTAGCGACCCCACCGCCTAGAGTTTTATAGGCGCTAGTCACTTAAATGTTCAATACAAATTGTAATTATCTATGCAATTTGAGGATTGTAAGATCGATGTATCTACATAGTTTTACCCGAAGTCCTTAACTTCATTATATAATTTAAAAAACCCCTCCGTATGTAAGCAGTCCATTAGTTATATTATATACTAGATGAGCATCGCGGTTCCACTCGCGCAAAATTGTGGTGGGTTTCTTTCTTTTATGTTAATCCAGCTAATAATCTATACCTGTGTCGAATTTCATCCAAATCCATTCAGTATTTTTTGCGTGAAAGAGGAACTTACAAACATCCTCAGAAACTTTTACATTCATCGTATCAATATCAGTTGATTATAGTCCATAAATGAACTTGTTTTTATTACTTACAAACATTACGCCGAGTCCCTAATGGGGTAGGCAGAGAGTAGTGCGCCAGTTCTCTCTAGGCTTACAAACCTCTTTCGCTTCGTTTACATTTATCAGTCTTTCAGATTTAGGTTGTTGGAACGTGGTCTTTCTCTGCCTCTATTTGCATAAATTTGCATTTCTTGAGTAACGGCGATGGATTCGCCATCTGTCACGTTGGCACCTAATATACCTCTGGCGGAAAGTGGGTGTGTGGGTATTACCTATACACCTCTGCCTACCCCTTCGGGGACCTATGTGGGAAGGCGTGAGGATATATTATTATTATTATTTGCATAAAATTTCGCGTTGTACATATATCTATTTCGTATATTTTTCGTAACATGCCATTCATCATTTTTACAATCACACACTCGTTCACGCCAGTTATTTGGCGAATCTCCTGACACTTCCTATCTTTTTAGTATCTTTTTTTTACCCAAAGTTATATAAGTCAACAGTCATTTTGCATAAATAGGAAATAGCGCTTCTCATTGCTTTGCTTGCAGCAATGCATTTTTACCAATATAAGGTCGACTATAAGCAGTTCCATTCTATTGCGTGATGACAAATACACCTAAACTATAATCCATTTGACATTTGAGAATTAAAGTATATATATTATTGATAAATTTTACACCAACCAATATAACAAAGATTAAAGTACCTTTGGAGCGGATTATCCTACTAATATTATAAATACGAATGTTTGTGAATGGACGTTTGTTACTCAATCACGCCATAACAGCTGAACTAAAGTTTAAATTCTCTCTTTTCTTCTTCTCCTGGCAGGTATTTTTTCTTGGCAACGGTGGTAACTTTAGTTTATATTAAATATGTGACGTTCAAGAAGTGTTCCCTGTGTCCATTACGTTGAATAAAATATTTTTATTTTGATGATTTTGAAAAAAAATCTTTTAAGGAAAACTTATTTCGCTCGAATTAGTGTTATCAGAGAAAAGCAAAGTGCTTGTAAAAGTTTAGCCTAATTAGGTATATAGTATTTATCCTGTTTCAACGCGTCATCTAACAATTGAAATTTAATGAAAAAAATGCAAATCATATTATCTACATGGCAATCATAAATCATAAAAAAATTTAACCACGTTACTGGGCTTGGAATTTGGATCCGGATACTTCAAATATAACATCTGGTATTGTTGTCCGCTCAAATATTACATCACAACCGTATGCTCTATTCGATTAATATCTTTTAATCTTTCCAAAATATTTAATCCTCGATATTATCAAATTCCTGAATTCCATTAGCAGCTCCAAACGGAACTTATGTTTAAATTCGCAATCAGCGCCAAGTAATACTAAAAATACCTTCAGGACGTCCGTACCATGGCTTTGGCGGCCCACCGCAGCCGCATGCATACCCCCCACCTCCAGGCCATCCCCCTCCTCCACATATGTTCCCCGGCCCGGGGGTAGTTTACTATCCTGTCCACCCCGCGTATTTCTACCCCTACCCTCAACCTCCCCCTACCGAAGGAGTCCAAGTGGTTGAGCAACCAGAGGATGAACCAGAAGCGGTCCCAGAGTTACCCGGAGAGACGGTCGAACTGCCGTGGAGTAAGTCTAGGGGGTGGGTTAAGAGATAACACCAATGCTTGAAAGACTCCTTATTTATAACCTCTTGAAGGCTCTAAATCTTTGCAACACTTTCTTTATAAAACTCTTTGCTACAAGCTTTGCTTAAACGCTAAACCAGTTTCATTTATCGATACTAGCACATACCCTAATAACAAAAGTGATTTCAATACTTGTAACTATACTTATTAATAGCATTCGATTTTATAAAACCTTCAGCATTTTCGCCGTTAAATTTGTAATCTAATCGTCATTCCATTTTGTTGATAAATGTATTGATAAAGACACTGTAACAAGTGTGAGTTGTCAATTGTTCGTGTAATTTTTCCAGAAAATTGAATCACCTATAGTAGGCATGGTGTTATCTTTCGCTTCTAGCTTCTTTGTATCGTCTGTTGGGCCAATCCTCTCTATGGTGCCTCCTTCCCAATATCCCTTCCCATCCTACAGTCCGTTTACTCATCAAAAGTGGAGTTTACCAATATAGCACACATAATCTCTGCATATTCTTATTCCATATAGAGTTTTGGCCGGCGCTGAATGTGGTGTGTGATTGAAAATGTTTCATAGAACTCATCAAGCTTTTCTGAAATATATTCTTTATCTATTTCCTATAGATTAAATTCATTATCGACAAGGGTATTCTTAAGACTAATATACTGCTAAGTAGAAAGTTTACAATTCGGGTAAAGCATGAAAACGATCTTCAAATCTTCGATCAAAAATAAATATCAACGCGTCGATGTTGTAGTCTGATGTATATCTAGTGCTTCTCTATGCTTACAAACTTGTTTTTGCTTCATCTACATTCATCAGTCTCTTCATACATGCTAAAATATTATGGTATATATACCATGGTATGAAATATTTATAGGTTTGCTGGCAACTTACTATAATCAAGCTTACTTCACACATGCGCCTCATTGCTTCAGAAAAAAACAAATATTTATGCGCTATCAAACCGTATACGTAGTACAATGCATGTAAACATGATAAGAGAACCAGAAATATATTTATGGCATATTCTTTTGACTTGTATTACGTGAATTGTACATGTTCTACCAAAGAGTTTTACATCTTCAGTTGCCCAGCAAGTTCACAACTAGGAAAAAACTACTCACAGAAGACTACTCACAGTCTTATTAATCTTTGGATTAATAGTTAAATGAATGCATATTTAGTTTACACAGCACTAATTTGGGAGCTGATATTTACAAAATATTAAGCTTTTTAATAAGGCCCTGTCAAATTAACACTTATAACAAAAAGACAAGAGAAAGCTGAATTGGATAAACAATTAAGATTGGTTTTTCATTGTAGGTACATACCGTTGGGTCCCCGCGTGCTTGAGCCAGCGCAGCATCCCCCCCGGTGCGCTGCGCGTGGGCACAGACGCCGATGGTGATGAGATCTACGCAGGCCGCGCTCACCACGAGGGCGACATTTTACCCGCCAAGGTTATTCCCGCTAAGAACGCGTGCTACATCGCTTACGGCGGTGAAGAAATTGCTAAGGATCAATTCGAGGTACTTAAACTGTCTCGTTATATCTAATTTATGTTTATAGCCGTAGTTATAGTAAAAAAACTATACATAATACTACCTAAACATGGGTTTGGATATATTTGGAATTTTGGATATTGGACTCGAATAGAATAGATTTGCAAATTGTCTTCAGAAATTTTCATCGAAATATTTCTCACAAAGGTTTCAGAACCAAGTTTTGTTAAATCACATTGACAAGTAGTCATGATATCCACCATCAAAATACATACATACATATATCATCAGTCCCTAACGGGGTAGGCAGAGAGTAGAAGCATGAATACAAAAATAAAATATTTTTACAATTAACATTTTGCAACTCCCTAACTACGACATTGCCCGACGTTTTTGTTGTGGAATTGAGATCCAGAATAAGAGCTGAATAAGATTTAAACTTGCTTGGCAACGTGTTACAGGTACTGGTTCCAGCGATGTTCTCGTGGCAGTTCTCTACAAGCGGCGCGGTGCCCCCCGGCGCCGTCGAGGCCGGGGTCACGGCTGACGGCGAGAAACTGTACTTTGGACGGGTCACACACGATGGTTGCACTACTCCTGGCAAGGTACCACTTGTTTACTGTTTACCGATTTAGTTAGTAAGCCGAGTTCAGTGAATCAGTGACATGAGGTGGGGACTTAGTGCAGTAGTTTCCCCTTGCTTTCAGCACCGCAGTTCAAAGACCAGTTTGAAATGTGTCAGAGACGCCGACAAGAGCCCAGCTCTTAAATTTGTGATAATGATGAATAATATGGGTTCAGAATGTCCATTAATACATTCTGATACCTTTATATTTTTTACGTCTTCGGAAACCAGCGTTTCAAAATATACTCGTAAATTTATACGCATAATTCAGCACCATATCTGACGACGATGACAGATTCATTATCCTCCAAGTTTGCTCTCAATAAAATATCACATTGTGATTGAGGACACTTTGTGAAAAGGTTCGAGGAGTGTAGTTTCATCAACATCGCCCTTGACCTTATAAAATCTATCAGGCGAATCTTAGCAAGTACTAAACATAGGACTGTTTTAACATCTGCTGTTCAGTAATCAAGTGCAGATATTTTATGATTGGCAACGAGATAAAAATCTGCATACTCCCAACTCATGACGTCGCGCCTTGAGCTTTCATATTCAATTTTTTGACACAAGATGTCGGTTTGTTTACTATTAACACGCGCTATCGTTTTGTTCCAAGTATTGAAGTTAGTCTCAACCAAATATAATCCTAGTATTTAAGTCCAGCCCAACTCCCTAACTCGTGAATAAGTAACACCCTAAGCTAAGGTCCGAACGTCACATGTTCGAAGCTACGTTAGCTAAGCACCTAAGAAGTGCCTGACTCGGAACCTTTTGGTCGTCATCATCTTTTGGTCATTGTTCGGTTGGTTCCCGGAACTCTACTAGTCTCTCTACAACTGGAACTCTGTTCTAAGCTACGAGACACTATTATAAAAATCTTTTGTATTTGTTGGCAATTGGATTGTTTCATTTTTAATCTTCGTTCAAAAAGATTTTTAGCTTGGAAGAGTTGCTTTAACCAAATATTGTATTATTTCAGATTCAGCCCAGCCACGGTAACTGCTACTATCCATTTGATGGGGAAGAGAAGTGTTCTGAGGAATACGAATGCCTTGTCCTTCTGTGAGGACATAACCATTGTTTCTGTACTAAACAGTACTTAGTCTATGTTTTCAAATCTTCGTTCAGTATATGTTTTTGCAACCATTTTAACAGTCTGCTATTTCATTATTGTATTTAAGTTAATTGCGTCATAAATTATATATAAAAGTCAAAGCGAGAATTTATCAAAAGATAGTGTGATTTAGGATATTTTTGACATATATTTGTTTTTGGTAATAAGTGTTTAGTTCTATCGTCAACAGAGATTAAAATATTTTTACAATTATAAAAATGTTTTTTTTAAATATTTATTATACTATAAGATATCCTCACGCTCCCCTCCCACTCCCCACACTCTCAACAAAGGTCTCCGTAGGGGTAGGCAGAGGTGTATATGTGGTACCCACACACCCATTTTCCGCCAGAGATATATTTTAGGTGCCAACTGACAGATGGTGAGTTCATCGCCGTTACTCAAGCACGACTACACATACGCTTTTGAATTGCTTTTCAGACTTATGCAGGTTTTCTCTCGATGTTTTTCTTCACCTTTAAGCTCGTGGTGTAACTAATCACTGTACTTAAGATCTGAAATACTTATTGGTACTGTAGGGATTCGAAATTGCCAGCTTTGTGTCGCAGGCAACTACTCGAACCAATCCGCCACCACGGCTCCTGGAAAATTTTAATTGTTTTGCTATAAATAAGAATATTACTTATAAATATAGGATTTTGATTGATAATTTATCTGTTTCATTATTCTATTTGCTGTTTTAGTTCGTAAAGAGATTTAGAAAGTGAAGCATACGATTTTGTTACATTATTTGTGTTACTTTTATGTTCAATGCGTATTGTAACCATATTTCAAGTCATTCGACACCCTTTTTTTGAAAAGTCATCCGTGTATTACCTACTGGTAAGTCATGAAGTTGCCAAATGGGTGTTTTATCGCCATTTTTTCGACATATTTTAGGCAGCATCGTGAAGGCAAACAGGTCTCCACCAACCTCCACCGAACCCCAAAGCACAACAACTTCATATACTAGTCTTTGTAATTCCAGTCAGTAACTTAACTGCACGTATTGAATGACGGGTCAAGCATCAAGCTGCGCATGCGCACGATTCGCGCAATACTTAGCGTCATTCTGCCATCGGCATTTGTCAAAGTAGCTCGTGTTTCTAATGTCTTTACAGTCACACTTTTAAACGAAATCATTTGTTTTTGTGAACAAAAATGAATTGGTGCGCGAAGGTTATATTTTCTTTAGTGGTATTCGGTGAGTGATTTTCTTAATTCGAATTTAGTTGAATTGTTTATAAAGGTTAATATTTGTTTAAATTGTGTACTTGTTGACAAGAATGACTGGGCCGAAGTGCTTTAATAAACACCTTGATTGTATACCAGGTATCACCTCTCGCAAAAAAATTACAAAAACTACCTGCAAATTTCAATTATACCTTTGTTTTTTATATATCTTCATGCCTTGCCATGCATGCCCACAAAGGCCTTGAAGTAGTAGGCAGATCTCGACTCTACTATATTATGGGTCGAGATCATAGACATATAGCCTCAGCTCAACCGTATAGTGTCAGGCGTCAGCCTTAAAATATCCCGTGATAAGTTATCATTAATAAAAAGACACTAATTGGCCCAATGGTTGTTCCAGAAAACCAGTCCACTGCTTTAATATGTCGTTAAAGTGTTACATGACAATTAATGTAATTTAATTTTGTTTTTTTTTATTTTATTGTACGCTAACGCCAAATTACAACATTATAAATAGTTTGACAATCTGTAATTTCTATTATTATAAATAGGATAAAGCAGTTAATACTCTAACGATTCAAACGTACTTTTCACAGATATTTTAGTCCAAAGTACTTTTCTGAGTTTCTGCAGTCTGACTGCAACATATCTATCTATTGTCAATATACTTGGTTTATCAATATTGTAGACCGCAAACCACATCAGTGCGGTGAGTCTGAAGGATTTGTTAGTAGTTAGCTACCTAACTACTAACAAATCTAATCTTAAAACTTAAATCTAATAACTTAAATCTTAAAACTTAAAATAACGTTATTTTAAGCGAGCTGAACAATTGCATCCGCGCTCAATTCAATTTCATTCTTAAATACCTACGTACTACTATAATATTTCATATCATACTTCTGCATATCATATTTCATCCTGGTAATTATCTATCTTTATGGCAAAATTCATCCAATTACGTTTAGTATTTTTACGTGATAAAGGTCTTCCTTACAAACTTTTACATCACATGTGCAATAGTAGATGGATCAGTATCACCTATATGGTTATAAAAGTTATTTATTACAATGTTAAGTCATACGAGCGGACGATAAACTTCTATAACAGACTATAGTCCTGCGCTGTGTGGCCTCATTAGTATTAAAATTAGACAACCTGGGACATTACCACCAAGCAGACCATATAAACAGGTATACATGTATCGATACTAAAAACATACAGACACAGATACATGTTTGTTATTACTACACAAAATATGAAAATTCAAAAAACAAAAATTAGCCGTGGTGGTTCGAGTAGTTGCCTGCGACACAAAGATCGCAAGTTAGAATCCCGACTGTACCAATGAGTTTTACTGAACTTAAGTACAGTGATTAGTCACACCACGAGCTGAACGGTGAAGGAAAACATCGAGAGAAAACCGGCATACGTTTGAGAAACAATTCGAAGGCGTATGTATGTATAGTCGTGCTTGAGTGACGGCGATGGACTCGCCATCTGTCACGTTGGCACCTAAAATATAATTCTGGCGGAAAGTGGGTGTGTGGGTACTACCTATACACCTCTGCATACCTCTTCGGGGACACTTGTGGCAAGGCATGAGGATATTACATTATAACAAAGAAAACAGTTTATCAAATTCGTGTATGTCTGTTTGTTCGGCTTTATGTCTGATACGGCTATACCGATTTTACTAGGACTTTCACTGGCAGATAGCTTAGGTTATAAGGAATGACTTAAGCTTTACAGATTTGCATACCCCTTCGGGGACCCTTGTGAGGAGGCGTGAAGGCAACTTGTGTCTTATAATTACAGTGCTAGGCAGTGTAACAACAGACATGGCGGGCGAGTGCGACATGGCTGGCTTCTACATGGAGCTAGGCTGTACGCCCATACCGAAGGCAGATAACTCTTCCATGTGTCCTGAAGCGTTCCAGTGCCCCGATCTCCATCCTGACCCAAAAATGTGTTACTACAGGTTAGTGCTTGTGAATAAGTAGTAGAAGGTCTGTACAAATAAATATAAAAAAAACCTTAGGACAAGTCCCTAATTATTTATTTAAATAAGCTTTGCTTATACTATGGAAACTAGACAACGATATACATACTTTTATAGATAGATATATACGTAAAACAGTCTTAGGTACAAATTCTTGTCTTTATTACCACAAATATCTGCCTGCAGCGGGAATCGAGCCCACCTCAAGCTTCAGTCAGGAGCTCTGACTGCTAGACAAGTAGGCGGGTAAACAAAGTTCACCCTTATCGCCATCACCATCATCGTCATCATCATCATCAGCGTAAACGTAAAAACGTAGCATATAGACTGACAAACAAAGCTATAGAGCATTCCTTCTTACATAGTGAAAAGCTTTTATACTACAAATCTGATTTAAATGCGGTTTTCAGTAATGGAAAGAGTGTTTCAAGGGGTTTCGAGGGAGGGGGAGAGGGTGAACTACCAAATGGAGCGGAAAAAGTAATCATATATTTATGATACTAGCTGTCCCGCCCAGCTTCGCCCGGGTGAAAAGTAAAATTACCTGAAACACGATCGTAGCGCCACCTAGCGCTCCTATTAGTCGTAGCGTGACGTTATATAGCTTAAAGCCTTCATAGAGAATCTTCATAGAGCCTTCTTTCAAAAATATTTTTTCAATTCTAACCAGTAGTTTCTGAGATTAGCGCGTTCAAACAAACAAACAAACAAACAAACAAACAAACTCTTCAGCTTTTTAATATTAATATAATTATAATAATATATAATAGTATACATATATGTGAATGTAACGCGGGTGAAACCATGACGGGAGTTAAGTGAGTTAGTAAGGGATCTCTGACAAAATTAATCTAATTTCGTTCAGCTGTTCTGGCGTGATCGATTAACAGACATCCAACATACATTTGTAAGCCAAGCAGGCCCGTGATTCTTAGAAAAATATTTTTCTATGGATATACCTATCGGTAGGTACTGTGTACTAAAGAGACGGACAAAAACCCACGACCTTAAACCAAGTTGAGAGACTTGCCAACCTTGCAACTCAGACGAACTTTATCTTTTACTGATAAACCCACTCGGGCGTGGTATCTTTTTATCAATAGTATTGATTTCAGTCTCATTGATTGTTAGTTTGACTTTAAAATGAACCACTGCTTCCTGAAGTAACTTCGAATAGCAAAGTTGATATGACAGACCGTCTGCCTACTGGTAGTGACCCTGCCTTGTCCTCTAAGACAAAGGTCGCGGGATCGATCCCCACCTATGACAAAAAATTGTTGTGAGCAAAATATATGCTCACAACAATTTTTTGTCACAGGTGTTGCGAATAGTATCTATTTTATCAATTGCTAACACCTATCTACTACTCTACCTATATCATTATTGGCTTAGGAACTCTTTTTATCTTCAGTTCCTGCCCCTCTCAAAAGTTGCTGTGCCCCACATGGTCCATTGTATATCGTTATATTAATTATGTATTAGATATAAGTGGAATAGCAATAAATAATTGAATTGAATTGAAATATAAAATAATCTTGAACTGGTGAAGACGACTGTGTTTGAAGCGAAAAAGGTCTGTAAGTCTAGAGAGTACTGGCGCTCTACTCTCTCTGCCTACCTGGCGTGAGGGAGGGACCTTCCTTAGACTGTGTCTGGGTGTGTGCCTTGTACTTTGTGCTTTGAATGGACATGTTGAATAAATATGCAAAAGGAGCGAAATGTCAAGTTAAGTTACGCAATAGGTTATCTAAGGCTTTACTGTGAGGCAATAATATGCCGTTGTAATGCCTTCGTTATTTAAGTATGCGAAATAGACAAAACAAAGCTAAAATCTTTTGTTCAACGTAACGGACACAGGGAATACATATTGAATGTCATATTAATACTTATAAAACCAAAATTTCGAAGAAAATAGACCTGTCACGAGAAAAAAAGACGTGACAATCTCCCCGGTTTCCTTTTTAGCATTGGTAGTCTATTATGTAAGGGTCTAAAAAGGTTAATTTACATATAAATTATTTGCATGAGGAGCAACTCATTGCCATGCATGGCTATCCTTTAAATCTCTTTTGCTGGATTGATATACAAATAAATAAATTTTGTAGTATTAAAACAACCGCTTTTTAGAAAATGCTGCTTTTTATATATTAATTTTATAATATAAAATTTTATTTTTTTTAATAATAGGAATTAAAGCTCCTAGACTACTGCTCACCCCCCATCATCAGATCAAGAGATCGATTCTACAGTAAGGGATCAGATCAATGCTTTCCGTATAAAAAAATGTTACGAAAAAGACAAATAATAAATATTTTTCCATTCTTCACAGAAGAAGGGATATTATTACTGTCATTCTGCTTGTTTATCCTCTCTTTGGACCCACGTGTGCCTTAAGTATATAGCACTGAGGTAGTTTATAGCACTACGGTAATAAGCATCCGATCCGCTTCATGGTACCTAAGCGGCTACCGCCGCCTCGTACGCTTGCTATACCAAGGGTACCGCTCGCGTTTTGCCGTCCTCCATTTCGTTCTTATCCAAAAAATGTTAAGAATTTCAATGATACTATAACTAATGCAAAATCTGTGACATACAAGCTAATTTTAGCTTTGCCAGATTGAATCTAACGTCTGAATCCTAAGTTCTAAATTCTATTGTACCAACTGTGCAAATATAACTAAGTAAGTTTACCAAACATCAAATTCCTCATGCAAATTGACTAGCATCGGTAATAAGACTATTTTTAACCGTCGTTAACTATTCCAGAGGCGTTCCATACGATGATCGGTCAACAATACCCCAACCTCTTATCAACAACCCGTGCTCTCAAGCGTGCAGCTGTAGCGTGCGGAATGGACAGCCTCAGTTCGATTGCGCGGCCGTCGACTGTGTGGAGACATTCGACAATGATGAGAAGGAGCAATGTATTAACACCTATGAATTGGATTCGTGCTGCAGTACCGGGACTGTTTGTGGTGAGTAAAACGTTCTTGAGGTTCATGAAGATTCTGCCTGAGATAAAACACACTTCCAGTGGATATGTCCACGATTGGGTGAGAAAGCTCTAGATGTTACGTTTGTCTTTTATATTATTAATCAGGTCGTCCAGAAGATTCGGTAAATTAATTTACCTACAAAGCAAATGTCATAATGACATTTGAGCCGTGGTGGCCGAGTGGTTCGAGCAGTTGCCTGCGACGCAGAGGTCGCAAGTTCGAATCCCGACTGTACCAATGAGTTTTTCTGAACTTAAGTACAGTGATTAGTCACACCACGAGCTGAACGGTGAAGGAAAACATCGAGAGGAAACCTGCATACGTCTGAGAAGAAATTCGAAGGCGTATGTATAGTCGTGCTGGAGTAACGGCGATGGACTCGCCATCTGTCACGTTGGCACCTAATATACCTCTGGCGGAAAGTGGGTGTGTGGGTATTACCTATACACCTCTGCCTACCCCTTCGGGGAACCCTTGTGGGAAGGCGTGAGGATAACATTTGTTATGTTCTTAAAAGTTCCTTAAAAACCGATGTTTCGGAGTGAATATTTACTCCATTTAATAATGTTGTCATTTTGTTATCTTTGAAGCTATTCGTGTTATTGCATCGTCATGAGGATATATTCACAACACCTGATAACTTCTAGAATCTCTCTATAATCTTTTTTGTCTTGATGACTTCAAAAGTTTCAACTAAGGCTATGTTTGCTCCATTAAAGAATCGCTTGTAATTTTAGCGGTATATAATGAACCATTAAAATCGCAAACGATTGATTGAAAGATGTATTGTGCTGTCCTAATATGGAGTACAGTATTTGCAATGCACTGCTATAATACTTATATGTATTATAAAGGGGCAGAGTATGTTTGTTTAATTGCACTGGTCTCAGAAGCCTTATTCAATTTGAGAAAATAACTTTGCATTAGATATCCCTTTCTTTAAGAAGTTTATATCGCCATAGTTCTTACCAAGAGAGCTTATATTCGAGACTCCTAGAAACTATTATCCATCTTATAGTAACAAGTACCAGATTTATAAGACACAAAAGCATGATACGCTAAAAGCATTTTTGGCGGTCTGACTCCATTTATCCTCTTAAAAAGGTTTAACCTTGGAACAAAGGACTAACCTTGAAGAAATCTTTTATTTATGTACATAAGGAAAATACAAATAAGAGCTCTTTAGTTATGTATGTGTGTGTGTGGGTGAATTATATATTACACATTAAAAGTAATAGGTGAACGTGTGATTTTACGACCAGTGTATTGAATAATAAAGCTCAAATTAATATTTTCAGGTAAAGACGCTATTGCAAAGCTGAAGACGTGCGACGTGGACGGCAAATCGTACTACGAAGGAGAGACCTTCGAACCGAAGAATACTCGTAAAAGTTGCATTTGCACACCCGACTGGAATGGATCTCTGGACAATTCTTACTGTAGAGACATTAACTGTGGCATTGAAATACATTACCAAGATAATATCCAGGACAACTGCGCGCCAGTATTTGTTGGAGCAGCTAGGAGCTGCCCCATAGGATTCCAGTGTCGTAAGTATCTAAATTATTCAGTCTTTGTTTCAAGATTGATTATATTTTAATTAAAAAAAAATTATCTATACCTTGACCACGAATAATGATGTTAAAATCATTTTCATACTACTATATATCCATAGCTCTCGATGATCTCATATTTAATTATCATAAAATTCAATTATTACAGGAACGGAAACTACCAAAATAATACGCGGCCTTAATCTCCGCAATTTGAGCTCACAATGTGTGTACGGTAACATGACCCTCGCCGTTGGAGACGAAGTGACCGTCGATGAGAAGTGCACCACGTGTGTTTGCAGTGTACCGCCATTTGTGGTCTGTACCAAGAAGAACGTCTGCGACTAGATTATAAATCAAGGAATGGTGGACCAAGACTCGTTAGAATGCTAAGTTTAAAAAAGGAATTCTTATGTTTATTTAAAATACGTGCTACTGCATGCGTCTGAGGAGCAAAGCAAAGGCGTATGTACAGTCGTGCTTGAGTAACGGCGATGGACTCGCCATCTGTCACGTCGGCACCTACGATACATCTCTGGCGGAAAGTGGGTGTGTGGGTATTACATATACACTTCTGCCTACCCCATCGGGTACCCTTATGCGGAAGCGTGGGGATATAATAAATTAAAAATATGCATATACGTGCGTCTTCGTGGGTTTTTCCCTTCCCCGCGATGCTCGTGCTGTGATGTAACACTGTACTTCAGTAAAAAAAACTCATACAAAGCACAGGTATTTAAACTCGCACTCATGAACTCGGGCACGACGACCGTAAATATTTACTTACTTAATATATCGGAGGACACAAGACGAGTCCCTCGCGGGGTCGCAAAGAGAGTAAAGAGCCTGATATCCAGACCTCTTTCGCTTCATCCACATTGATCAGTCTCTTCATACATGCTTGCTCAGTTTCAAGAGACGTAGTTACAAGTACCCTTTAAGTTCTCATCCTCGAGTGTCCGATCGAATATACACTTCTCTTCAGTAAAATCTCAACACCTTGCAAGCTTACGCTTTGTAAGGATTATCAGAAAAATGTGATAATATTTTAGGCATATATGTCAAATGTCGTTTAATAACCTCATATTATTCAAGAAAATGTATATAAACCACAATAAAACATATATACTTATTAGTCTCAAAAATCATTTATTTATTCATTTAGACCATGTCAAGAACCATACACAATGATAATAAGTATCTATAATTAAAGTAACCTTAATAATAATATTGCAAATAAGGTAAAATATATGTATTTACATTATGTACACAGCCTAAGACCATTGTAAACTATTTATAACATGTTGTGACGACTTAGAATCATAATATTAAGTACTTATTTGATACATACATTGATTTAATACTAAATGGGTATTATTATTTATATTCTACTCTATCACATTATATTTAAGGATACAAATTTGTATAAAAGGTAACGAGTAATTAACATTTAGGTATCTTACCTTTAATATTTTTAAGTAGGTACATATGTAGTATACCTTATAAGCTAGTTTTGGTTGAATGCAAAAGGTATAGTCAAGGTAGCTCTATACGTATATATGCTAGGTAAAGTCTACTTACTTTGGTATAATATAAAATCTTAGCGTATTATTTTTCCTCAAATCTCGTTTTTACACGGTTCATTTTTACTTAAATCGCTATTGTAATGCATAAATAAATGAATATACGATTTAATAGTAATAGGTACTTCCGTTAGACAAATATAAACCTTAACGGATTGATTGTTTAAATTTGTATTCCGAATTCGGACATTTCGGTTTAATGTTCGAACTCGAAATTCAAATTTGAATTCGATTATTGAGCGTCGTTATCCATACTCTTTGGTAATAATAACGTTTTCTATTGCTTCCTTTTCGATTGGGCAAGTTAGATAAAGCAAGCCAGTCCCAGTTCCACCCTGAACATCTGTTGTGGTCTCCCGACATCTCTCACGGCCACGTCCAAGAACGGCAGCCTCCCTGGCTTGTCAGTCTCGTACTGTACTATCGTTCTTGCCCAGTCGGCACCTTTGTACTGAAACGGTAGATAACGGTAAATGTCATATCACATATGTATAATAGACCAGCTGGGCATAACCGGCTTCTCCCGTGTGGAGTTCGAAAAAGTAGCTTTGGAAATGGAAGTACTTGGAATTTCTCAGGATTCAAAAAAAAAAGTTGTCTTTGTCCTATTCCTGGGTATAAGCTAAATCGGTTCAGCCATTTGGCCGTGAAAGAACCGCAAACATCCAAACTTACAAACTTTCACATTTATAATATTAGTAAGGAGTAAGATAAGATAGTAAGATAAGATTGTATCTTCACGTCTCCCTACAAGGGTCCCCGAAAGGGTGGTCAAGGGCGAAGTTATGCAACGTGCAATTTGCATGTGACATTCCGTCGCATCTGAAGGCCAAACCCTCGAATATTGGAACTTGAGTCTTGAACGTCCTTTGTATTTATGTATCGGCGTGATGATGATACGTATGTTCATATCACCACGCCGAGTACCAGAGAATATACAACAATTTTTCAGGACACCTTTCGCTTCATACACATTTATTTATTTATTTATTTATTATAAAACACTATACACTGCCATTACAGATACAGCCAATTCGACAGTGTAGAAAACTATTATTATATATTATCAACTATTATTATAACTAATAAAAATAAAAAAAATTGTAATTAAGTATAGCACAGTACGAATAACGTGGTCCTTGCGAATTCGTTCATAGAACACGAGAACAGATCAATATTGTCCGCAACAAGATTGAGTGTGTGTATGGTGCGCGTCAGGGGCGCCTTGTTGAGCAAGTTGGTCCTCCCGCGAGGTACCGCCAGAAGGGGCGGCTTGCGCCTACGACCTACAAAGTTGTCTGGCACGCACAAACAAACTGACTCTAATATTTTAGGGTTTGATACCTTCCCTAGAAGTACTTTAAGTATATATAACGCTAATGCTAGCTCCCTCCTAACTTGAAGTTTGTTGTATCCAACCATGCCCAGAACGAACAGGGTTGGATACATCAATGGGTAGGAGGGATATACTCCATACAACTTAAAGTATAGGTATCTCACGAACTTGTTTTGTATGAGCTCCACCATCTGACTATATTTAGCTTCATGTGGGGCCCATACGATCGCGTTGCTCTCCAGCTGGCTTCGGACTAAGGCATTGTACAATGCTGCTACAGCGCTTACATTGCTAAAGTTTCCAGCGTTACGAAGCACGAAACCCAAATTTCTGTACGCTTTTTTACAAGTGCTTAGCACATGTTCGCGGAATGTCAAGCCCGTGGTCATACCGACTCCCAGGTCCTTTATCTTGTCCGTCCTTTGCAACGGGGTGCCATTCATGTTGTAGTTGTGGTGAAGGGGTGTCCTGGCCCGACTAAATGTTATAATTGAGCATTTGTCAATATTGAACTGCAACCTGTTGTTGCGACTCCACTCCACCACTCTATCCACGTCCCGCTGCAGTCGCTCACAATCGTTTGCGTCTTTAACTGGCATCAGCAATTTAAGATCGTCCGCAAATAACAGACACCTAGCATTCCCGACTACTTGGGGTAAGTCATTTATCATTAAAGTAAACTGTAATGGACCCAAGTTACTTCCCTGGCTTACCCCTGTCCTAGTCAAGTAAGGCTCTGAAGTACAACCAGCATATTCCACGTACTGCTTTCTGTCCCTCATGTAACTCGCAAAAAATTTTAGTAATTTATTTGTGAAGCCTACAGCCGCCAACTTAGCCAACAAGATGTCGTTATCTACTAAATCGAAGACTTTTTTGAAGTCAAAGTAGGCGGCGTCGACTTGCACACCTGCATCGACCTGAGGAACAATGTATGCCATGGAGGTGAGGAGATTGCTAGCAGTACTTCGAGCCCTTCGGAATCCGTGCTGGGCATCCGAGAGATGGGGCGACACCTGTTCCTGGACTCTTTGCTGTATTGCCGATTCAAAAACCTTAGCTGGGGTCGACAATGTTGCCACCGGCCTAAAAAGGGTCACGTCGGTCTCGGTGCCACTTTTTGGTATTGGGACAACCCTGGTAATTTTCCATCGTTCTGGGAAATGAGACGCATCTAGACACAAATTAAATATATGCGTCAGTGGCTCTGCCAATACCGAGGCACAATCCCTCACCACGAAAGCAGGAATGCCGTCCGGGCCTGCAGACCGCTTGGGCTTAAGTCTCGCGAGCGCTGCGCTTACTTCATCCAGCGTCAGTCGGCCGAGATGCACCCGCGCGCCACTCGATCCTGCCGCCGCCGATGCTTTATCCACATCCAGTACAGCTGCACTATTACCGTACACCGACTCAAAATACTTGGCGAATTCCGATGCGCATTCCTTATCCGTCAAAATATTTCCGTCCTTAGTGACTTTTTGACGGTTTGTTTTTTCTTTTTTGGTTCTTATGTAGTCCCAAAACGACTTCGGATCTGCAGCCAAATTGCTTTGTATACTCTCCTCATGCATAGCGCGTGCCTTTTGGATCATTTGTTTTATTTGCGTCCTACATTTCGAAAAAATTTCGTAGGCACTATTTGATCCACTACATTTGAATTGTTTATGTAGCCGCGCCTTACTTTGTATACTCCGAATAATTTCACCTGTGTACCATACTGGATAACTGTACCTGCAATTGTGGTTAGTGTTTTTTGTTATTTTAAATGGAACACAATAGTTAATCCTGTCATTTATGATACCATAGAAGTAATTCAGCGCTTCCTCTGGATCTCTCAAGTCATACAAATCATTCCAATCTATCCCCGTTATTGTCGAGTATAACAAGGGATAATTCGCTTTGGCGAAATTCCAGCGCTGTACACAGTCGCCAGCCTGTGGTAGCTCGGCCACTGACCTGCCACTATGATCCTGTTCAAATCGTGGTCGCGTTCTGGCACCCTGATCGATAGGGGTGCGGGCGCCGCTGAGACCGATGTTGACAGCGAGTGGCGGGTGGTATGCATCCACCGGTACCAGAGCCTCATTTGCGCAACACACACGCACCCTCTCTTCCATACCTGCTGAACTTAATACTAAATCTAGCTGACGATCACCACAATTCAGGACCTCGTTTCTCTGAACCAATTCGCAAAACGTTACGAAATATTCAAAATATTTTTTTACATTTTCATTGCTTGAATACAAATTAAAATCACCTATTACTAAAATGTTCTCAAATTTATCACACCATTGTTCTATAATATTAAACAATAACATATATTCCTTATCATTACTACTAGGAGGGATATAAACAACGCAACATATAAACAACAATCTATTATTTAAATAGACTGCTGCGCCGACAAGTTCGAACGTGCAGGTATCTATGTTAATATTGCATGGCAACGGCAAGCGTCTTATCTCAAATCTGTGTGTGGCCACGAGAAACGCGCCGCCTTGCTTTCGTCCATCTGTTCTGTCGCATCTCAGTATTTGGTACCCCGGCGGTATAATTTCTGCATCGGTAATTGATTCATTGCACCCTGTCTCAGTAATAGCATAAATATCAGCGTTCGATGATTCAATATTACAACAAAAACTATTTAACTTAG
The DNA here is from genome assembly GCA_016069955.1 of Drepana arcuata. Taxonomy (NCBI): domain Eukaryota; kingdom Metazoa; phylum Arthropoda; class Insecta; order Lepidoptera; family Drepanidae; genus Drepana; species Drepana arcuata. Next base: position 82 of record JACCPG010002013.1, on the reverse strand, counting down.
TTCTTAGACCTCTTGCATTTTGATAAAATAGTTCGATGTCGCTATTTTTTTTGTATAGGTTCATTTGTTGATCTCCGAAACC
>JACCPG010002012.1:0-29851 GCA_016069955.1 Drepana arcuata | reverse complement strand
CAGGCGCCAAGAATGTTGTAAGCCAAAACCGTACTAATATAACATTTATTGCGGCTTTGCGGTTGAAATTCAAGGGGGACCAGAAGCTCACCATATTTTTAATATTGTCCCGGGTGGTCTAACCGAGGCCCGCGGGCTGGAACATATCACGCTCAAATCACCATTGCTACCCAGTGTGGCACTGCCTTAGTCTTCTTGGTTCTCGTCTTCTCTCATGGTGATTGGATACCTTCAATAGCATTAACAATTATTCTGCCTTGCGCAAGATAGGGACAAAATTCATGAGATGATAGCCTTATTTAACTTCTCTAATTGGAGTGGGATCTGAAATAAGAGATCAAATATCATCATATTATCCCGAGTCCCTCATGGAGTGAACAAAGGAAGGATGGCGTGTCTACTCCTGACTTACATACCGCTTGGTTCGGAATTGTCTCTTCATATATGATCGCCAGTTCCGAATATTCTAGCCGTTCTCATTCTTGAGTATTCAATAGTGGACTGTTTTTAAGTATGTTACTTAAAAACTCCACCAATAGTTGTGTTGGGAAACATTTTAAAATGCATGCAAATATATTATATTAGCAGCCCTTGAAATCCGTAATCATGTCGTCATAATATGAAGTAGGTATATTTCCTACATATCGACCTAGAGCAGGGCTGCGTAGGCCGAAGGCCGCGGACCAGATGTCTGGCCCACACTCCGCCCTCGGCCCCCTTGCGACACTTTCTATACTGGCTTGTGTAATGTTTCGAGATTTTCATTGTAAATATGCTCTTTGATAGTTGATGACGTCACAGACAGGCCTGAGGGTTTACAGACTCTTCCGAAGAATGGTAACTGTAGTTTTATGTGTGACAATAAATAAGTGTTTCCTGGGTCCTTTTCGTTGAATCTATGATTTTAGTTTAATTATCAAAACAACGAGCTTGACGGTGAAGAAAAATAATCCAAAGTAGCCTTCATACGCTTGAGAAGAAATTCAAAGAAAAAAAAGAAAGGCCTAGAGAGAGATGGAGCTTTACTCTGTTTGCCTAACCCGTTAGGAATTTGGCGTGATGATATATATGTATGTATGTACAAAAGCCTGAGAGTCGGTGACATATCCGACATCTAGCATGCTGATACCTAAGTACATCTCCGGTGAAGAGTATGTTATTTCACCTCTGTCTAGAGAAACCATTGTCGAAAGGCGTGAACAATAAAAGGATTTGAAAATGGTACAATTGAGTCCAAGCACTAACAGCCTAAGCGATTCTTGTGGTACACGTAAATTTGTAGCCCCTAACCATCAGACGGACCGCTCGCATGTTTGACACCTTAGCGGTATATACCGCTAAGGTACTCATTTTTACATATATATGTAAAAATGAGTATTCTAGTATGTGAATTTCGAAAAGTTTTAAAACAATTGCCAAATTTGTAAATTTTACAATTGTTGGGTACCTTAATTATTATATTTCTCACGTACTTTATCTGTACATGCAAACCTCTGGCAGACCATTATGGTAAGAGACAAGAGTTATAATTGATGTATGTACACTAAGCTGACAATAAAAACGCTTGCTTGCTTTCCGCCTCGCTAGATGGCGGTGTATTTGGTTTGAGTATGAGATTCGTAACGACGCTAACGGTGGCGCTTGGCCTCGCTTTACGGTCCATAGATGGCGTTACTCGTTCGTCAACTGCGCTCAACTTTGTATTTTTTGGTAAAGAGCTTGATTTGTTTATGGTTGTAACGCCTATAGGTAGGAGATATGGTAGGGAGTTCTTGCGGGGTTGGCGGAGAGAGTAGAGCACCAGTTCTCTCTAGACTTACCGACCTCTTTCGTTTTCATACATAGAGTATATACGACTACTTTCGTCTGACTGACTGACTAACGTTCCTATCCTTGAGTGTCCGATCGAATTGATCTAGATAGTTGGAACGCGGTCTTATTTTCTCCTACTTCATATTATTATTATACAAACGTCCTATATTATGTATATATAGGTGATCAAGTGTAGTTAAGTAGGATTAAACAATTTATTTACTTCACGTTTTTTACGGTACTCATAACTACACCCACTTTTCACCGAAGATATATTTTAGATGCCAACGTATCTGATGGTGACGGTAATTTTAATATTATTAATTTTATGAATAAACACAATACTTTTTTGTTTTTTATTTCGTAAGTTTTATTTATTTTTATACAATTAACAATATTTACAAAGAATAGTTGAAACTAACTACTTACAGATACATTTTATATTTCCGAGAATAAACTATATATATTTCTTGCATATAGCCTTGCTCTGTCTCTTTCCCGAACAACAAATTAAGTACATGTACAATGAAACAGCTATACATTGAAGCTCTGATTATTTCACTCTTAATTAGAAGGGGGCTCGTTCACGATAACGATGCTTCCGTTTGGGTACCAATACAGTTTGTGGTTCATTGGGTATGCACTGAGCTGGAATACGCCCCACCTGCTTCGTCCGACTCGTAAACCTGTATTGGGGACTGTAACAGTCTGGCATCAAGGACTGACTCAACCGAGGATATACATACATACATATCAACACAATGATATGTATGACATAGCATCATGTTGTGATTTCTCCGTAAAGTTACAGCAAGGAGTTCTTCAAGAAGTGTGTGAATATATTACTACAGGAGACTAACGGGAATCTGTATGAACAACTAGCTGCATTATCATGAATGATCACAAATGATCATGATTGATCACAAATGATAATGAATGATCACAAATGATCATGAATGATCACAAATGATCATGAATGATCACAAATGATCATGAATGATCACAAATGATCATGAATGATCACAAATGATCATGGATGATCACGAATTGTCATGAATGACGAACACGAATTGTGATGAAAAGGAAAACATCCTGAAAATCCATTTCTGAAACATCCTGTATAACTTTCCTGAATAAACAGGCTTTCTTATGTATATATTTGTATCGCTGGCTTTCGCTTTCTTTCTTTGTCTCAAACAAACAAACTGCATTCTATAATATTAGTATAGATGTTTATCATTGCCTAGTTCCCAGAGTACAACCTTGACTTCGTTTTTGGTTACGGTAATTATTGTAGAATTGTCCCCAAAGGTTATATTATATTTACTATTTATTGCCGTGCGGTTGGACCCGCATAAAACTTTATTTCATTTGTATCATATCCCACGTATCAATCCAATCCAGCTGAAAAAGTTCATCCAATTCTTTTGTTTTTACACGTGATTAAGTAACAAACATGAAGCTGAACTTTCTCAAGTGAAAAAAACTAATTTCCCGAAGCACGATCGCCAATGGTCCAAGGGTCGAATTGGGAATCTAAACCATTCTCGACTTCAAGATATGATTCATGAAAACTGAACTGTATTTTACCTGTAACGAACTTACTGCTGCTCAAAATTAAGGAACGCCCCGTTGAGGGTTTTGTTACGTATCCGAGTAAACATGGAGTTTTAAGAAGGGTATGAAAAGATTCCTGCAATGTCGGCAGCGTGCGAGCGATACCCCTGGTGTTGCAAGCGTCAAGCGTGAAGGTAAGCGGCATCAGGCGGGTTGCGGGCTTGTTTGCCACCTTAGTGGTATAAAGGTCAATATTACACTGAACAGCTGTTTAAATGGGACTACAGACTGGTGACATTGACACCGTATGGTGACATTTTGGCCTTGAGGTATGACAGTTACGTAAACTGGTTGTTTGCTAAGCGTTTGTACATTTGTGTGTACCGTCTAGTAATCCATGTAGCTTCACGCCTTCCCTAGGGTCCTCAAAGGGGTAGGCAGAGGTGGGCAGGTAGTACCCGCACACCCACTTTTTGCCCGAGATATAGTAGTCTGATACCTTTTGTATTCATGCATATTATTAAATCATCACAGCGAGTCCATGGGGTAGGCAGAGAGAGTAGAGCGTTCTCTCTCTAGGCACAAACCTCTTTCGCTTTCACATTAATTTGTTTTTTTTCTATTTATCATAAGTTAGTTTTATTAACTATGCTTTATACATGTTTTATGTATGAAATATATATTTTATTATCACCATACTTAACGGTCAACCCAAATTCCATGTCAAATTTCGACAACAAAGTAAAAAATTTTTTTTTTCAATATATTTTCGAGGTTTTGTGACTGTTTCCTTAGCAGGAGGTAGTTAGAAAAAGGTGCCAATAAATTAATAATTGAACGTAATTATTTAGATATCATAATTAATTACCAGCCCACATATGAAATACTTTTTGTTCCGTCACGCATTGCTACTCCTGCGCTTGCGCAGCGTAACTAGCGACTGTCCGAGCCAGTCTCCTGCTAATGTTCGCTGCCGTCGCACGTCCCTTGCTCCAAAAACAAATAAAATTACGAAAACGAACCGATAACTAACACGACTGACAAACTAATAACGAACTACTGTGGTAAATAAGTGTTTTAGAAGTGCATGGTGTTGTGGCGGTTATTGATTCGATACGCGTATTTCGATAAGCGATTATTTTACCGGTGACAACGTAACGGTTAAAATCATTGTGTTTTCAACGTTACAGATCTGCTAAATATTCTCTAATCAGTGTTAATTTTGCTGCTCGATAGTCTACTGTTTTGAAACGTACATAAAGTTAAATAGGAGTGTGATTTTTTGAAATTTACGAAGGGCGTGACATAGTTTCGAATGAACACTTATTGTTTCATCGTAATGATATACAGACGAGTGTTTTGCATGTAGATGATATGGTTAACATTTGAAATATTCCTGTCATTTTTTTACTATATATTCATGATTTGGATACTAGTCCTTTAGACTGATCGATTTAACCTCTTTGCAATATTCAAACCGCAATCCTTTGATTTTGAATATTTGATATTAAAGTTTACAGTATCTTTAGATGTTATAAGGAAATTGTCTCTACTATATTTTGGTGGGAATATTCAATGAAGACCTTCAGAATTGCTAATTAGAAGTGATGAGTCAAGTATCTACCTACAAAAAGGTTATAGCCAAGTAAACTGCGGATTTTTGAAATTGTAGTCCTACATTGAAAACTATTGTGGGGAACTCCTGCTCTCCACAATAGTTTTCAATCCCGTTTGGTCCCAATATCCTATATTGGGACCAAAACTTATTCTAATCTTGACTTTAAGATCCAAAAACTCACAATGTCAAAACATACATACATACCCCTGATGGGAGAACGAAGAGAGCACCAGCTTTTACTAGACTTACAGATTTCTCTCGCTTCACCCGCATTCACTCTCGCCGATTTCAAGTGCTCTTGACGTACCCTTCCTTCCGTATCTGATTGATTTAATCTCTACCTCGTTGATTCGTTTTTGATTTATATAACCTCAAAGAAGGCTTTAATTTTAGCAACTTTTAATACTACAATTTAAACTTACTGTAGACATTTTCTTTAATTCAAAAGAAAACTTTGAGAAGCTTATGTTAACATTGGCTTACAAATGCTTGCCGCAACTTCCCACGGAATTGGAACAATTATCATTTTTCACCTGGTTGCGATCAGGAAAATATGTTGCATTCATATCAAGTAACACTGCATAATTTGTCGCCTACTCACATTCCGGAGTCTCTTATTGAAATAACACCGTCGGTTGGCGTAGTTATAATGTCAGTACCATAAACGGACACCCAAGGTTCCTCGTAGGTGTCACCATTGACTTACAATACCCCCGCAAAAACTACACCTGTAATTTTAATCGCACCCACATATAAATCTCGGCCCATTAATATTCATTTAGATTTATGTAAAGGGCAGTAAAAACTGCTATACGCGTTATGAAATTCATGTTTACCATATTTGAAATCGGACTCAATCATGCCATAGCCTTTCGATGATACTGTAATAAATAAGTAAATAATATATCCTCACGGCTTCCCACAAGGGTCCCCGAAGGGGTAGGCAGAGGTGTATAGGTAATACCCACACACCCACTTTCCGCCAGAGGTATATTAGGTGCCAACGTGACAGATGGCGAGTCCATCGCCGTTACTCAAGCACGACTATACCTACATACGCCTTTGAATTTCTTCTCAGACGCATGCAGGTTTCCTCTCGATGTTTTCCTTCACCGTAAAGCTCGTGGTGTGACTAATCACTGTACTTAAGTTCAGAAAAAACTCATTGGTACAGTCGGGATTCGAACTTGCGAACTCGAAATAAGTACTTTGAGAAATACATACATACATATCATCACGCCAAGTCCCTAACGGGGTAGGCAGAGAGTATAGAGCGCCAGTTCTCTCTAGACTTACATACCTCTTTCGCTTTGAGAAATATCGATACAAATAGACTTAGTCCAAACTAACTAAAGCATTCGGGAACTACACAACGATATACGTACTTATATTGATGGAAGAGACATAGGATATCCAAGACTAAGTTACGAATACTCGTATTCTGTACAACAACCTGCCCTCAGTGGAAATCGAATTTGCTACCTTAAATTTTACATTTCTCTACAAGACCCGATGCCCACTTAAACTCCTTTGTGAGCCTAATATTTAAATTCCAAAAAATGCAGATAGTGAACTAGGAATATAGATTTTTGATAGAAGATTTACTTTTCAGGATTCCGTAGGATTTACCTTTTCCTGTAGGCATCATATAGCATGTCAGTAGGCAGAGTTATCACGACAGAGGAAATTAAATTTTCTCCTCTTTCTCTTACAAACAGTTTTGTGAACGAATGCTTACGCTCTTGGTCTTTTCTGTGACAACTTATATGCAAAATTTCATGATGATCGCTTGAGTAGTTATGACTTGAAAGCGTAACAAGCGAACTCACTTTCGCATTTATAAAGTTAGCTAGGATTAATTAAACATTTACAAAGTCGGTTAACGGAAACGTAAGCCATGTCTCCACTTCCATACTCCTTAAAAATTATTACCCATCTTTTTGCATATATTGCATACTAGCTATTGTCCGCCAAATTGTCTGCTTTGAGTATTGTTATATCCATACTTAAAACAGAGTTTGTATGTTTGAACTCGCAAATTGTACTGGAACTGATATAAATCTGAGAGTGGAAAGTGGGTGTGTGGGTATTACCTATACACCTCTGCCTACCCCTTCGGGGACCCTTGTGGGAAGGCGCGAGGATATAAAAATCTGGAATACGAAAAGATTAAAAAATACTGTTTTTATTAGATATCGAGGCTATATAGGTTTAATATCATCTTGTTACTCCCCAAGGGAGCGGAACAGTGATATAAACAAAGCAAATTTAATTCCTTATATTTACACTAGCAGTATCCCTTGGGTTCGCCCGCGGTAAATTGAATTATCTGCTCCCATGGGGCGGTCTAGCTGTCTTATTAAAACAGTATGCTTATATGAATGTAAAATTTGTAGGTATAGATGAAAATCGTGTTAAGGCACGTTACATGGAGCGACCTGGCTCAAACAATGGATTAGCACGTATTACCTAGGTTTAACTTTATCTTGCTCAATAATTTATTTATCACCCCGCTGAGGTCTTGGCAAATCATCATCGTCTACGTTTTCGACCTTATGTTCAAGTACGAATCCGGACGATTATTTAAGTTACGACTTAATATGTTTCCTAGTGATGTAATTCACTTGAGCTTAAGCATCTTCCAAGTTAATTAGTCGATCTTGTGTTACATAATTTCTTTTAACTTTGAGTTTCGAAGCAGGTCAAGGTTTCATCCGTACATTTTCGGCGATTTCTAAATAATCTTTTGTTCTTTGTATTTGTTCTGTAATTGAGTACTGTTAGCTTGATTTCAAATTTAAATCTTGTTCCTTTGAAGTTTCCTTGTCAAGCGGTGTGACGTCCGCCGGAAGGGTCGCCCATATCAGTCGCCATGACCGTAAAAGGAGTGGAGCACATTCCTAATCCGTCATGAACGACGACTTTTAGTTTCAACAAAAACTTTGCTCACTTTCATATGTTTTTACTTCAATACGTTGCCACGGGTGCTCGAAGCGTGTATCGAATCTGTAAAAAGTTCCATATTCATGTAATTGCAGTGCGTGACAGTGCCGCGATAATATTATGTGTTGCCACAGCCTGTGAGGCCTCAGACAAACAACTTCACGATGTCGATGTATAGATTTGTGAAGGAGGGCGGAAGCAGTAAGCGCCTGTTTGTGCAAGGGACGCTCGAGGGTGAAGACTCGAAGCCTCGCAAGTCGAGCTTGAAGAAATCCACCCCATCCCCAGTAGGATCACCTATAACTACGAGTCTTAACTTGGCTTCTGTTCCGAGAAGCTTACGCGAAGGTTTGACTCGACATGAGACTGTCTACGATGGGAATTACCCGGGCATGGAGCGAACATCCAGTTACCGGTCGGGATCTTACCGAGAGGAGAATTACAACGGTAGGATAGTGCACGACGGTAACCAGACGCACTTTGAGTATGACGGTGAGAGTGCGCTGGCGGTGCCCTTGTCGGCTGGGGGCAGAGGGGTGTCAGAACTGCAGGCGATTCACACGAATAAGAGGATTTCGACCGAGGTCCTCGGCTCCTCGCTGGAGTCAACGAAGATTTCGAAGAAGGACGACAGCGGCCAACGACGTATCACGACAAGGATAGTCAGGAAAGTGACTACTTTGACTCGTGGCGAAGAGAGAGCTTCGGCCGAAGATCTTGCCAGAGGCGGCAGGGAAGTGCATAGGTCTGCCGAACACTATAGACATGTTGAAATGGAGGGAACGCATCCGAGAAAAGTCAAGGTACTTAACTAGTCAATTGTAATACTTATCCTTTATGAATACAACTTTATAATAGAACAACTTTTGGCGGGTTTGATATCTAAGGTTTAATTGCAAGTTATCAATATAAGTGACTCGTTTAATCACGCGGAACCGTTAAAATTTGCAATTTGAAGTATTTTAGTTTATCGTGATCAGTTCTCGGATTGTATGTTTCAGTTAATAGCTGGCATTATATCTTCATAACTCTTTGGTTATGACCTTAATAGAGGATCGTTTTCTTGTCGTACTATACTTATTGTTAGATTCAGCTAAAACCAACAGTTTGAACATTGTTATTCATTGAACATATCGCGGGGTCCCTAATTCGATTTCCTTTACCAAGACGTTCAGCGTTCAATAAAATTCTTTGTAATTTTGCTGAAAGGCCTTAAAGTCCTGCTTCGCCGTAAAACCCAGGATGTGATAAATCACTGTACCAAGAAAAATATTCGGCATTAGGGCACGGCACATCGGGGCTTGAAGCTACAATCTTGATTTTGTAAGTGACTTCTTATAGCTCGCTGGCCCCAATGGCTCTTATAAAGTTTTCATAAATAAATGCCTTTCCGAAACGTTAAAACAGCTCCCGTAATTGTTATAGTCATTAGTGATCAAATCTAGATTACTTCATTAAATCTCAATATCTCATTAGCAATTCATGTGCTTTTTACGTCTTCCATAATGTATGCTAAATATTTACCGGTTTTTTTTCTTCAGTTGAATGATTGTCTGTTAAATCATACGGCCATAAGTCTATGTATCTGTACCATTGAATAAAATAGTTGTCGTCTTTAGAATAACTTGGAACATCAGAAGATTTACAACAGTAATTAAAGAGAACGTAAAGCAAAGCAGTTGAATACTTGTGAGCCTAATATGGACGCGGCCGATTTATCTAACTCAAAGTTTGGAGAGAGCTTCATGCTTTGAATATATGTATGTAGAGGTAACGGCTTAATGTTGTATGGCACGACATGAGAACAGTCTGCTTTTGAGTCTGATAAACTGTGTTGTGGGTAGTTTGAAAATATCATTGATATTGATTACAATTAAAAACCAAACCAAAATCGTAAAAGAAAAATCAAAATTTACTATCTAAATATTATTTATTTTTTAATACCACCACCACCGTTTTTCTTTCTACCATTTTAGCGTTTATATTTAATGAAGTTTAAACGTATACACGCGTTCCCACAGCAAAGAATACTCTTCCAAGATTAGGAGGAGTATTCTCCTAAGAGGTATCTGAACATGTTCATCAATTCTATCGGTTAGACGCTTAAGTAATCTTTTCAAGATTTCTCCCCACAACGAGTGAATGTGTTCCCCAAATGGGGTACCATCTTCATACATTCATTATTAGGGACTAAATTGGTAGATTTTTTTTTTACCTTCACTAAACAAAATAGCCTCCATGCCCTTGATATAGTGTAACAGCATTTCCAAGATTGACATACCTAAGTCAATTTGAAACTCAGCTATCAAGATTAAGTTTCAAATAGGAGTGTAATTCGAATCACTGCGCGTGCGCAAGCCACTAATCTGCGTCCATATTGCTATGTAAATGTAGGTAGCGCCTGCGCATGATTGTGACCCGCGCAGCCTTGATGACGTCACCCCTAATTGATAACTTTACGTAATAACTCGTTCGTATTTATATACGTTTATATTTAAGTTGTATTAATAATAAGGAGTGGCTGGTAACCATGGTTTCGTATCAACAATCGTTTGGGTAATGGGATTAGTGACATGACATTAAAGAAACTGTTAACATGCAGTACAGTTCAGTCAGTTGCATACCAACCCATATGACTGAACACATTTTTGGGAAATAGTCTAACCTTTATTTACAACAAAACAACAAACAAACAATAGTAATAATGCTAAAAAACACAAAATTTGGAGTCTGTTTTGAAGATTCTTCATATTATCGTAATATAACGCCGACTCCTCTCTGGGTAGGAAGAGAGAGTACGCCAGGCCTCTCGATACACACCTCTTACAAAGTTCGAAACAACGCAGCGGGTATTACTTTAACTGTGAAAGTACAGCAAGGTAAAATATCATCTCAGGGTACACAACATCGTGACATTTTAAAAGTTATTTTCAGAGCTGAACTTTAGATGAAGAATGTACCTATTGTTGCACTATCTCGCAGTCGATCCATTCCAAAAGGAGGACTAGGAAAGGATCTTATGAAGATCCATTTGTACGTTTGATCATCTTAAAAATCACTCTTGCATACATATGTAGATTCATACATGTATATCATCACCCCAACTCCTTGTGAGCATGTGACTGATGAATGTGGATGAAGCAAAAGTGGTCTATAAGCCTGGATAGACTTGACAATCTACTCTCTTTGCCTACCCTATGAGGGACTCTGCGTGATGTATCTTCTTATGTACAACTTTCCTATTTTTTTTAGTTTTTGAGTACATATAAAACTATTTCGCCAGTCAAACAGGTAATCGGTTATTTGGACACTTGCTAAGATTTTAATAAAAAAAATTACGAATATAGATAGCTACCTCAAACCGTTAACAAAGGAGTTAGAAGCGCATTTATCAAGATAAGATTGTGCCTGGCGAAAGCTTCAAGTGATGGCTTTGTACAATCTGTAGATGAGATCTAAGTTAAGTTTGATCTATATTGACCGCTCATAAGAATATTTATTTCAATATTTGTTGCAAATGATGCGTTTGAATTCATCTTTTTAGTCCATCGAGCAATTCTAGGAGCAGAGCACATCTAGTACTAGTACATTTGCATCCGTTCAAAATTCATTGGTTCACACCCTGATTTCAACCTGCAACCTTGACTTGCAGGTGTATAAACCTTTAGGCCACTAAGGATCTTTAATGTTATTACAATCCGCTTAAAAGAAAACAAATCCTACATACAACGACCGTGAATTTAAACGAATAACAATCAATAATGTAAAACAAATCTGACGCGAGCACAAACAATTTTTAAGATGAGATCATGCGCACGCGCATTGACATCATGCCGTATATGGTCATCGATAATGTGAAGATTTGGGCTAACGAACTATGGATGATCTCACATATGAGACTAAATAAGAGGAAATTTTATTGTTTCGGTCCTGAAAAGTGCGGTACATAATCAAAATAAAATAACTTATGTTTTGATTATACTTAAAAATACAAGGTTTTGTCTGACCCCTGCTTGCCTTTTCGGGGACCGGGGACTGTGGAAACATAGAGTTTGGCAGAATAGCATCAGTTCATCTTCAAAGTCTCTAAGAATAGAGAGGATTGAAACCTGATGAATCCGGAGAAAAACACTGTTCCCATTGATATAAAAAGTTTGACTGTATATAAGAGGTATGTCTAATTAATAGTTAGCAGATTACGCATGACCTAATCAGCAAAGATGCGTTCTTAGAAAAATGGCGCCTATGGATTGGCTGCCTTATAGAGGATTAAGTAAGGTCCAGTTGTGTAACGGTGCCGCACTCCGTGAGTGGGATTATAAACTACAACATACTTATGGTGTCCTGGTACTTTCTCATGTGGATAAATATATTGCCAAAACCGTTAAAGGTAGATTTTCTGCGTGGGAAGTCGTTCGGCCACCACGGCTCTAATTTAATATTAACTAAAAACGTAAATATTTTAGTCAAAACAAATATATATTTATATACGTCGATCAAAGAAATTCACGCTGTTTTGACTGGTAGTATGCAGTACAGCAGAAAAGATTTGTGGGTTGAGTATATTTACTTGTAGTGTAATGTGTTGATGGCAGAAAGAGTCAAGTATCAGTTCTCTCTAGACTTACAGACCGCTGACGCTTTATCGCATCTATCTCTCTTTCCATTCGTCTGTGTTGGTTTCGAGTATTATTAGGTTCCCATCCTTTTGTGTTCCATCGATATCGTCTAAGTAGTTGGAACGTGGTCATCTGCCTCTTCCACACTTACTCATTTTTATTTACACACGTATCTGTTTCTTCAACCTTCCTTCGAAATCAAGGTAACATGTCTTTCTTCTCTACTTCTTCTTATTTTCCATCCTCTTTTCTTTTTAATATAAAGTTGTAAGTATTGGGGCTATTATTATACGTTAAGAATTTTATTTTATTAAACAATATTCTTGTCAGAGGCCGGATTATAAAGAAATGATTAAAATTTCACGCAACTTGATTTAACGAACGTAATAAAGTCATTGTTAAATCAAAAGCTTAGATAGAAGCGGAGTTTTGCTAAAATAATATTATTTTGGGAACAAATAAATGTACCAAGAAACCGGTTTAAGAGCCAGTTAAGTTAAAACGGTAGCAACTCAACTGTCCTTATTTCCGAGTATTTTGCATGTGTGTGACTTTTATGATGTAACTCGCTAAATAGCTTATCACATCTTTATATGTTGCTGGTGGCTGCTACTTCGTCTGAGTAGAATTTATATTAAAACTGATTGGTCAAAAGTTTTACCTCCTATTTCAACCCTTATAGAACACTATGTTTTTCTCCATGGACCTGTACTAAAATAAAAAAATTGGTTATGTACCGTTTTGCAACTCCAAGAGTCACGCTCGGACGTTGCCCGGTTTATCCTACAGACAGAGTACAGCATTGGTTACTCACAAGTCTTTTTGATTTGTTTCACGTTACAAGACCAATGTCCGAGTGGCAATGGCAGGTCCTTCTTAGTTGTTAAGCAAAAAGCTAATAGTACGCTTGGTGGATTATAGCATAGAGCGTTGCTGGTTCGCGAGGATACAAGGCTGGACTGTATACTGACTGTATACGGACTGATAGGGAAAACATTAGCGGGTATATTATGCCCTGGTTTAATGTAAGTGCCCATCCACGTAATGGTATCGTATTTTGTAGCACTTTCCCAATTAAGAGCGGCCCTTTGCTTTCTACCGACGAGACCGTGATTATTGGCACGGAACTGACGCTTTCAATGTTTACACTTAGACGCCGTAATTATGGTCACGAGTTTGTTTTAGAGTGAAATGAACCTATTCTTCTACCTTTTCCTGGCAATGAAGAGATTCGCTGTGCGTGTGGTTGTGAGGATTAAAGAAGAAGTTAGAAGTTGACACGTACGTTTGGATATAAAGAAAGGGAGTAAACTAACCTTATCCTAACATCATGATTTGTATTTTAATGAAATTTATTTATATTATATGAAGAGACTGATGAATGTGGGCGAGGCGAATGAGGTATGTAAGTCTAGAGAGAACTGGCGCTCTATACACTCTGGCTTCCCCGTTAGGGACTCGGCGTGATGATATGTATGTATGTATATCGTCATAACTTGTCCTTCACGGGGTAATCGCTATACTAGCGCTGCAGTTCCCTTTAAACTCACAAACTCTTTCTTCTTTATCTGACACTCGTTTCGCTACCTATAGTCGTGCTCAAAAATCGGCGGTGAGCTTACATATAACAAACCCCCCTGTAAAAGAATGAAGATATAAAGCAGTAAGCAACGTTTATCTTTATCCTTGTTGGCCTGAGTATTGTATAAAAGGCAGTCCTCATCAGATTACAGAACTTCCTAAGCGGTCTGGCGTCGGAAGCCACCCATACGGCACGCGTACTTAACGCTCCGATGCGTCGGTAATGTCATGAGCTCCACCTGCCGGCTTCCTGTCGGCCATCTTGCCAGCCAAGAGGGACACCCATTTGTACCGTTTTCGGGATAATTATCGTTCTTTAAGGCAGATGTTCGTTGTAGTATTGCCTTTATTGTCGATGCCACATACCTACATTTACTAACTGAACTTTGCCATGCGGTTTTACTCGCGTTAATATTTATTATCCACTCTTTTGGATAGAAGCGCGGTAATTAAAATATAGGCCATTTGTCTTCTTTGATAAATTTGCTATTTATACAAGAAATAATTCTAAAGTCGTTCATATTCGCGCTTTAAACAAACTTCCCTTCTCTTATTATATTCTCATTAATATCCCAAAAAAATACATTAACGTGAGAAAAAGTGAGCGAAAGAGAGCGATGTCTACTACATCGGGAGCTCTTGTGGGAACGCGAGTAAAACGACGAACGTAGTTCTACATCTTTGATTGTTACATCCTCACGCCTTCCCACAAGGGTCCCCGAAGGGGTAGGCAGAGGTGTATAGGTAATACCCACACACCCACTTTCCGCCAGAGGTATATTAGGTGCCAACGTGACAGATGGCGAGTCCATCGCCGTTACTCAAGCACGACTATACATACGCCTTTGAATTTCTTCTCAGACGTATGCTGGTTTCCTCTCGATGTTTTCCTTTACCGTAAAGCTCGTGGTGTGACTAATCACTGTACTTAAGTTCAGAAAAACTCATTGGTACAGTCGGGATTCGAACTTGCGACCTTTGCGTCGCAGGCAACTGCTCGAACCACTCGGCCACCACGGCCACTTGTTACATCCAGACATAATTAAAAGGGAGGCACACTATACTGAGTTCAGAAAAACTAATTAGATCACATCTTTTGAGCATAGCCAGGCACTTATACTGAAGGAATACAATTGTATAATTCAGACTTAAGAGATTCAGTTATGTGCATCCGCCGTTACTGTGATATATGGTCGCTACCGTGAACTGTGACTAATGTCTCGCAATCTTGATGTGTACTGTCGGTAACGTCTCACGATTTGCGGCTTTGCTTTTGTCATGGACGGAGGTTATGGCGGGGTCGATGGAGGCATAATGTTGACTTAATATCCAAAACATCGAGACATACACACAGCTTTGGGATATAAAAAAAAAATTAAACTCGAGTCTGTTATTTTAACAAGTATAGACTTGTTAAAATAACAGGCTTCTTTGTATTTATATATTTCTTCTGTGCGTGTGAATGTCACGAACTCCTCCTAAACAGCTGGACCTTTATGCTGGATTTTAATGAAATTTCTGTGAGTGAATCAAGTGGATACGAGAATGCCTTAGATTCACAATAGGATCCGTTTGGTGGTGCTGCAATCGTGTTTCAGATGCTTTTATTCTTTCACCCAAGCAAAGCTGGGCGGGACAGCTAGTATTATATATTTTCTTTCCACTCTAAGTCCGTCTTGGGGTAGACAGATAGAACAGAGCACAAATTCTCTTTAGACTTATAGCGTCAATCATTAAGACCTCTTTGGTGTTATCAAGTATGCTCGCCTAGTATAAGAAATAATATAAGTATTCGATCAATTTGATCAGGACAAGATAATCAAGCAGTCCGCCTCATAGTAAGCGGTCCTGACCTTCTCGAAGAACTCCATTCTGTACCCTTCAGGGAAAACCTCAACGGGAGTTCATTCCACAGCCTGAGCGTGTGCGGGAGAATACTCATTTAAAACCCCGCAGTACATTTTCTGATTCGCAGTCTTGAGTAGTTCCACAATGTTCATATTTATGTATTTATGAATGCACGAGGCATCGATGCGTGAGATTTAAGACACGTCGCTGAAAGTGTAGTGTTAATTTACATACCGATTCACTGGACTGTTTCCAATAATATAGTTGTGAAGGGAGAGTATTGCTTTTGGTAAGCCTCTGATTTATTTTATACTAGCGGTCCGTCCCGGCTTAGCACGGGTGGACATAAGTTTTTTTTTTATAAAATAAAATGTATGCCTATGTCATTCAGGGTTAATGTAGTTTTCCAATGGTGAAAGAATTTTTCAAATCGGTCCAGTAGAATAGGAGCCCATTCAATACAAACAAACAAACAGTCACATCTTTCCTCTTTGTAATATAAGTATAGATTTATACCACAAAGCTTTCTCTCAGCTGAGGAACATCTTACAATTTGATGGAACACAGATAAAACTTTTTGATTAAAATAACTTCAAAAGTTATGGTCCAGTGTCTGATTAGAACTGATAGATAATTTAACATTTCTTTTGGAATGAGTTTGATAACTATTTGGATGAAAGTAGTAAGGATTAATAAAGAATGTCACCTTCGCCTTCCCACAAGGGTCCCCGAAGGGGTAGGCAGAGGTGTGGTAGTAACCACACACCCACTTTCCGCCAGAGATATATTTAGGTGCCAGCGTGACAGATGGCGAGTCCATCGCCGTTACTCAAGCACGTCTATACATACGCCTTTGAATTGCTTCTCAAACGAAGGCAGGTCTCCTCTCCTCTCGATGTTTTCCTTCACCGTAAAGCTCATGGTGTGACTAATTACTGTACTTAAGTTCAGTTGGTATAGTCGGGACTCGAACTTGCAATATTTGTGTTGCAGGCAACTATTCTAACCACCACGGCTATAATTTTGAGATTATTTTTGTAATTTATTGCATTCTTTTCCACGTTTGAATGAAACTCGCAGATGTGTGCGATAAGTCAGACATGCCGATCCCCCGACAATGGTTCTCAGTATATCCACCGACGATCTTCAGACCATTCTTTCCAAGCCCACTGCGAACTTGTAATTGAGCAATTGTTTTCAGTATCAGACGCCTATGTGAAGAATTTTAATGCTATACAATTGTATGCCTTCTTATTCGGGTCAATTTAGAGGGATCCTGTTGTGTGCATCGAGGTCTATAAAGTCGCAAATTGGTAATCGCTTTACACTTCCATAAGTTTGATTGCTCGTGTCAAACTTTCCAATATTTTAAGAATTTAATATCTATCTAGTAATTTTGGAATAAATTGTCGTAATGTCCTAGTGAGCTGTACCACTAAGTTTTACTTACATCATTTCAAAGTGTTTATAAACTTATTATTATGAAATGCGTACGTATACTGTATACTTTTTACGGGAAACCTTCCTGCCTACCCAGGAGCTCTAACCATTAGACCTGACGTAAATTTCATTGGGAAGATGAGGCTATACAATATATGTCATCGTACAACTACCCAAGAGCGGATAATCAAATGTTACTTGGGTGAAATCGCGAGGCCCAGGCAGTTTAAAATAAACGTTTGGTTTGTGAGTTTCGAGCCATTTCTTTTCGTCACGATTTGTTACACTTTAAAGGGCGCGCTGAAAGGCATAAGGCCCACTTGGTCGTGGCTGGCTGCTATCAGGTGATCACGAGCGATCCTCACGAGAATACGAATTACTAGAATTTGATGTATTTCATCTAATTTATTGGCTTGGATTGTTTTATCACGATCTTGAGCCTCAATAAGAAGGTAGGAAAACTAAATATTGATCTGGATATAATCTTTCCCGGCATCTGTTGACACTTAAATAACTTTCTGGCGGAGAGAGGATGTTATTTAATATCTTCACACTTTCCCAAAAAGGTCCCCGAAGGGGTCGGCAGAGGCACTCTTTTCTTCGAAGATATATTGAGGTGTCAACGTGACAGGCGTATATATTGTCTGATCAATATTTCCGCATACAATGTAACAATCTGCTTAACATTTTCCTCGCCTCTATAACCTTTGTGCATTGTAGGTCGCAGCTCGCAGGTTGACACTAGGATGCCTGAACTTTACACCTTTTGTGGTTGAAAGCCAGTTTGCTAGCGATATACGTACATTCCGGTGGTTTATTCACCGCAGTCACCAGCCTCTCAGCAATTTTTCCAACATTGTAGTATGATCTGCCAGGGCGGTGAACCGTTGCCTGCACCGCAAACATTGCATCGAATCTCGATTGCACCAATGATTTTTCTCTAAACTTATTAATTGAGGTGTCAACGTGACAGAGGCAGGTGCTTATCACCGTTACTTAAGCACTACCATATGTATGCAGGTTCCCTTGCGATAAGTTCCTTCACCACAAAGCTATTATTTAAAGTTCAGTGATTAATCAAACCATCCAACCAACCATCGACGTTTCGCCATCTGTCACGGATTGCGCTATCCGATGAGGTCTGCTCGAACCACTCGGCCACTAAGACTCTCCCCCGTATTTGAATTAAATACATATATACATATCATCACGCCGAGTCAATTGCGCCAGTTCTCTCTAGACTTACATACCTCTTTCGCTTCGTCCATATTCCATCAGTCTCTTCATACATGCTCGTCGGTATCGAGTACTCTTAACGTTCCCGTCCTTGAGCGTCCGATCGATTTGATCCAGGTAGTTGGAACGTGGTCTTCCTCTGCCTCTTCTTGCACACACTTCTGTTTGTATTACCTTGCAAATATAGAAAGGTTCATCATTATTATACGTGAATAGATAGATTCACGGGAGGTCTTGGAATTATAATTACATTACACAGACACTTCGTATCAGCCATTTGACCAGCTAAGTAGCTCTTCGGGATACTTTGAAGCTAAATATAATTGAATTATACCAAAGCGCTTCTTTATCTCTATTTAGGCGAATGATTGATCGAGATCGATTCATTTTCATCTGACTGTGAACCTCAAGAGTGGTAAGGCCAATGAACTTGTTTAAGCTTTGTATCGCCAAATATAAATGGTCTTGACTTTGACTTTTATCGTTGTAAATAATAAAGATAACTAGCTGTGCCCGCGACTTCGTCTGCGTGGAATTTAGCATATAGAATTTAGAAAAAATAATCATTTTCTAAAATAAAAGTAGCCATTATTACTCCTTTTTATATCAGCTATCTGCCAGTGAAAGTCCCGTCAAAATCGGTCCAGCCGTTTCAGAGATACAGACAAACAGACGGACAGACAGACAAAAATAATAAAAAAATATATTTTGGTGTATGTACCGTGTATACATCCATATGTATTTAGTAAGCGGTTATTACAATATTACAAACAGACACTCGAATCTTATTAAATGTATAGAAGATTACAACTTTATAACCGTGGTGGCCGGCTGGAATAGTCGGTTGCAATGTCAAGATTGCAAGTTCGAATCCCAATTGCGCCAATAAGTTTTTCTGAACATAAGCACAGTGACATAAGCGTTGTATACACATTTGTTTATTTTTTGTGTTGCTAGTAATTTCTTTACTGTTTTTAGAGAATTCAGAATCGAATGACTATTTGCCACGATAGGCAATTTGCAAAAACGCAATTTTTAGGTAAACAGTTACAATACAATAATTCAGGTTGTAAAAGAAGAAGCCTAACCTGTGCGATACATGCCTTTTACATAACGGGACTGAATTATTACTAAGAACGAGATATATTGCTTTGCGAATTGTTAAGTAGCAGGCGTGAATCGTAAAGTTTATATTTTCGAGACGTTAGTATGACTACACGAGTTAGAAACATTATGTATGAATAAATAATTAGTAAATAACATGGACTCGCCATCTGTCACGTTGGCACCTAATATATCTCTGGCGGAAAGTGGGTGTGTGGGTATTACCTATACACCTCTGCCCACCCCTTCGGGGACATGTCTGGAAAGGCGTGAGGATATATTTATATAAAGTGAATAGTTAATCTAAGCACGATTTTGACAAACTCAGATACGAGAACCGTTGAGTATTGTTCCACATCGATCCCAACAATTGAGGCGCCGGCGCCGGTCTCTGTTTGGTCACGATTTATCTGTACAGTTGGTAGATAGCTTGATGTAGCTTTTTGTTTAATTTTTGGAATGAAATTAATTAGATATGAATTCACTTAGGTACCTACATACGAAGCAACCGAAAATCTCATGAATACTTCTATATAACTTTTGATTGTGTACACACACTGGTATTTCCTGTACCTGTAGATGTTTAGCTAGATATAGCACGTAAGGTATATTTTATTCCAAATTGTATGGGGGTGGAACCGCAAGGCAATAATAGTTACGATCAATCGTCAGTTTTACAGCCAAGCATATTGCCATCGTTGGCCAACCTAACCAACGACCAACGATTCTCTATCAACTAGCCGAGATGTAATAAAAAATCGAATTCAAGCGCTAAATCATGGAGAAAAAAAGCTAATCTGCGCTCTCGACCTCTCCAAATATAGCGCTCATCACAATACTCTATTAGGGTCGATGATTTGTACAATAAAAACGGAATCGAATCCACCGACAAAAGCTGGCGATCCATATTTCACAGCGGGCGTCGTAACTTTTTGTGTTCCAAACCGCAGAAGGCAAACTTAGTGTTGGTATTACTTGAGGCAATATCATTCTTATTGCTTGCCAAAATGTTGAGAAGGTTTTGTTGAGGACGCAATTGCTAATTTGTTATTTCACAGAATATGACCATACCATTTCATTAAGTTTGATGGACTTAGCCGTTGGTATAAATTGCAATGTTTGAATCACTGGATAATTTGTCTACAACCAAGAGCCGTGGTGGCCGCGTGGTTTAAGTGTGCCACTTCAAATTCAAGATTGCCACTTCGAACCCTATCGAAAATCGCACTGGTACAGAACTTCGGAATCATATGGAAACCTTGAGAAGATATTCTGAGATGTATGTAAAGTTGTGCTTGAAAAACGCAGAATTGACTCGCTATCTGTCAACTAAATAAGGTGTTGTAACGCATTTGCCTACCCGTTTTTAGAACCCTGGGTATCACTGTAACTATAACTCTTTCATGTAAAATCTATTTAAAACTTACTTAGGCTAGACGAGTGTAAGGCGTTTCAAAATTTTTTTTTATACCACTTGGGTGGCAAACAAGCATGCGGTCCGCCTGATGGTAAGCGGTTACCGCCGCCTATGGACGCTTGCAACACCAGGGTATCACTCACGCGTTGCCGACCCTGCAGGAATCCTTTCACACCCTTCTTGAAGTATTCCATGCTGTACTCTCCAGGGAAAACCTCAACGGGGAGCTCATTCCACAGCCTGAGCGTGTGCGGATTAATGTTTGGGTCTTGACTGGAATGCTGATTTTGAGTTCTAATTTTATTCTTTCGAAAGGCTATGTGGCCTGGAAATTGATGCCTTTAGTTTTTGCGATTGCAAATTGAAACTTAGTGTCAGATGCGATTAGCGTCGATTATCTTGTCAAACGGACTAATTGAACATCTTTACTTTGATGTTCTGATGGCCCAATAAGCGTAGCGCATGATGATGACTCACGATCTTGAAACTAGCCTTGTTGTAACTTATTTTGCTTTCCTAGGAAATCTAAAATCATCGATGTTTCAAACAATAGCAATTAAATTGAAAGGTAAAGATTTAATCAGTGAATTTGGCGAGTATCATATCCGTCCGTGAGCAAGGATATTTGAATTTGAATTCTATTTCAGTGGAATGAGTTTGTAAATTGAGACGTAGTGGATTTATTGTTCAGTTAGTATAGTGTAGTGTAATGTTTAGCTAGGTAGTATAGTGTAGTGCAGGGTTAGTGTTCTAATAAACGATATATTTAGAAAAACATGCCTACGTAAGTAAAGACATAAATAAGCTTTTATATACCTTTTACGTAATTACCAGATAAAAGGCGCCGCTTTAGAACAAGTAACAAATAAGTAATAAAAACCACCATCTAAGTGTCTTCCAAGTGAAGACCCTGACATAGTATGTATGACATCATGAATTCCACAGCCTCGGTACGCCCACGTTTACCAACTTAACTGTACCTTTATCTAGCCTTCCAATGATCCATAACCTCTATTGTATAAGGTTTATAATTCAATGTACTTAAATTTCTGTAGGTTCCACCTCAGTCTAGTCTACTTGTGTATGTAAGGTAACAATTACATTGATCTTGAGAAGTGCAAGTTTTGAATCGAAAATTGCCTTATTGGTCACTATTAAGCCTTGTGTGAAAATAAGATCTACCGTTCGTGAATGAAACTGCAAATATTGAGCTACATATTATGTCCAGTAGTAGAGATGAGATGACCTTATTTGCCTGCGTGCGAATGTTTGATGAATTTGGTCTGGCAAATGCTATTCGATTAGTATGTATTTTTTGAGATAAATCTAATAAATAGACAATGTTTGTATGGTAGTAAATTACCTTTGAGATTTACATACATATGTATCATCACGCAGTATTCCTCACAGGGAGGCAGAGAGAGGTTCTCTTTCGATCCATCCACATTCATCAGTCACAGATGATCACCGATTTAAAGTACTCTTTACGTTCCCATCCTCGAGTGTCCGATCGATTCGATCTAGGGAGTTCCCATTTTCTCTGTCTTATTTGTTTTTTTTCTGTTTTATCTGTTTTATCCATCTCTTCTCCTTGGCTAAATCCTAATAATAGATTTAAGCAGTGTCTGTCTGTATGTGTGTGTTTGTAGTTTATAAAGTTTGTAGGGATGAACTCAAACCGCTACACCGCATGCATCAGTAAGTGTTATAATATGTGAGCTGTCAGACAAACTGAGGCAGTAATAATGCTCTTTTTATATCTTCACGCCTTCCCACAAGAGTCCCTGAAGGGGTAGGCAGGGGTTTGTAAATAGTCCATCGCCGTTACTCAAACGTATGCAGGTTTCCTCTTGATATTGTCCTTCACCGTAAAGCTCGTGGTGTGATAATCACTGTAAGTTCAGAGAAGCACATTGATACAGTCGAGATTTGTATGGCCATCCCACGAGAGACTTGACGTGATGGTATTTATGTTTGGAAACTTGCATCGGCGTCATAATCAAACTTGATTGCACCATTTAGCAGAAACGGATTGAGTCATCGCTAAGGGTATTAGATGGTTGGTGCGGTCATTATGGCCCTAGAAGGAGTGGATACGAGCTCACATCATGCCTTCAGGCGAAATTATACTCCCACTGCTCGGAATATTGATGGACTAATGGCCGTATAGTATTATTTATTACCTCCGTAGGATGCTCTACTTGTCAATTTAGCTATTAACTAGACGCATGTATTATTGGATTTAATTGAACTAAATGATTTGTAGATCTTCCGTTTTAAAAAAGAACGATTGAATATTACGGAGGATGTTCTCATGTTTTATCATTACGCCTTTACACAAGCATCCCCGAAAAGGAAGGCAGAGGTGTAGGTAGTCCCCCACACGCCCACTCTTCGCCAGACATCTATTTTAGATGCCAACGAGATAGATGGCGAGTCCATCGCCGTTACTCAAACACGAATTTACGCTTTAAATTTTTCTCAAATATATGTAGGTTTCCTCACGATGTTTTTCCTTCACTGTAATATATCGTGATGTTATTGTACCTAAATCCCGAACAACTCGTTGGTACAGTCGAGATTCGGTCATGTAATCTTTGTAATGCAGGCGTACTCGAACCACTCGGCCACCACGGCATTTTATCCATAAATAAATGTATCGTCCTGATGTTTGTGTGTCATTGATTTAAAATACACTTATAAATACATAGTATGATGCCGGCCTACGCAAGCGCATGAATTAACGCTAGCGAAGCCTCCCGCAAAAGTTAATTTGAATATACATATATGCTTGAACATATATTATTAGGTTTATTCTTTTCCAATTAACATTCTTAAAAATGATACCTTCGCTAAAATCTGTTCTATGCCGATAATAAATAAGAATGAACATGAAAATCCTCTTTCATTTTGTAAAAAGCACTTTTTGTAAATTATTGGGAGGCGATTCAGTACAATGAAATGCGAAGTACTTGGATATAAAAACTCCTTGAAGAAATAGTAGCAAATGTTTTTACTGGTTGCTTTGCTATGATAACGTTTCCACGAGTTCATTGACCGGTGACCAATCGATTTGGACAGCTGAGTGCAGTAGCAGTGACTTGGGTTTAGATTAACTACGGCTTGGTATAAGTTGCTAAGAAAATATTATATAATCGAAACGAATATTTTTTGTTTGTTTGTTACGATTTAAATCAAAAACTACTCTTCATCTTGGTAAATTCTCAACTATATTCTATACTGCTAGTAATTACTAGTATCGCCCGCGGTTTCAACCGTGTAAAATTTGACATCATTAGTATATTTTTCTCTTAAATTATTTTATCTCAGTGTAAATCCAGCTATTTCTATGCAAAATTTTCCAGATCAATGCCGTTCTGGCAAGGAAATAACAAACATTCTCGCAAACTTTTCAATTTATAGTAGGACTTGAATTTGTTTTTCTTGTACGACATAAAGTATTTAGATCTAAACAACTGAATGAATGTAATCTCTATACTGTACTCTTAAAAGGTATTCGTTCCAATCCAATATAAATCTTATCGTCCCATATACTTAAGAACTATTGTCATACAAACACCGCCTTTTATGTAAGTGATTTGAACAAACAAACCCTAATCTACGTTGTGTCGAATAATTTAAACTGTACGTGACAAAATTCGCTGGAAGGATAGTTGCAAATCAATAGAGGCTGATAGATACTATTGTAATATAAGCAGAGCGCGAAAACATTGTCGATCAAAGAGATACCGAAAAAGAATTACAATTAAACTTCATATTTAAGCGAGCACATCATATATGTATAGATAGTGTCATCCCGAAGACGCGCCCCACCAATATCTAGTCGTGGGGGTCGCGGGATTCTTGGAGTATGACCCGAGTCTAATAATTGTAGTGTGCGTGTTAACTCATAGGTACTCAGTGTAACGAGAATACTCAAACATTAGTGGAAGATTGCAAACTTACACAATACACTATGAGGAAAGAAATAGGAGGAGAAAATCTACACATTTGTCGTACACCTCATGTATGAACTAGCGCGTTAAAGGCATATATATGATTAGTAGCGGAGTACTCCCTTGGGTAGTACAATATTAATTCATATCGCGGGGAACATCTTGTTACTTGAAAAAACCCTTACAAAAGACTACTACCACGAACTAAAGGAGTAGGAACGATAACGTGCATGTCCCATTACAAAGTTTACTATCGTATGCGAAGATCACCATCATTATTTTGATTAATGCATTTCATACAAGTTTGATTACACTCATCATTGTGATGGATCGCCCAGATTCTAAATTACTGTTTATATCTTGATGATTTGCTACTGTACTAGAAACATATTTTGCGGTGATCATAGCTATTATTTCGTGAATGTGTTTGTAGTTATGCCGAATTTGATACGTATACTGTTTTATTTTAAGAAAATGCTGGTTAGTGTTATATTTGTATTGGGTTGAAATGCTGGTTAGTTTTATATTTGTATTGGGTTGAAATGCTGGTTAGTGTTATATTTGTATTGGGTTGAATTCGATGCATCCGATAGTAAGCGGTTACTGCAGGTTGTACACTTGCAACCTATATTTCAGCTTTAACCACTAGACTAGACGGTCGTCTGGTCGTCTGGTCTAGTGGTTAGAGCTCCTGACTGCGAAACTTGAGGTCGCTTGGATGTCCTATGTATTTAAGTATATATCTATCTATATAAGTAAATATATCGTTGTCTAGTTACCATAACACAAGCTTTGCTTAATTTGGGACAGGTCAATTTGTGTGGAATTGTCCCAGGTATTTATTATTTATACATACAATACATACATACATATCATCACGCCAAGTCCCTGAAGGGGTAGGCAGAGAGTATAGAGCGCCAGTTCTCTCTAGACTTACATACCTCTTTCGCTTCGTCCACATTCATCAGTCTCTTCATACATGCTCGTCGGTTTCACTCCTCTTTCGCTTCGTCCACATTCATCAGTCTCTTCATACATTGCTCGTCGGTTTCACTCCTCTTTCGCTTCGTCCACATTCATCAGTCTCTTCATACATGCTCGTCGGTTTCACTCCTCTTTCGCTTCGTCCACATTCATCAGTCTCTTCATACATGCTCGTCGGTTTCAAGTACTCTTAACGTTCCCGTCCTTCAGAGTCCGATCTATTTGATCCAGGTAGTTGGAACGTTAATTATTATTTATATTAACTGTTATTAATTCAATGATTGCTATAATTGTTATGAAAATGATGTCCTGGGATAAATTAAATGTGTGTGATTGAGGTCTGTAAGTTTAGAGAGAACTTACTCTATCTGCCTACCATGTGGAGGACTAGGCCTGATGATATGTGTATATTTGAATAAATTAGTCCTTGATAGTCATATAAATAAATAAATATTTTGGGACAATTACACACAAATTAACGTAGTCCCAAACTAGTCAAAGCTCGTGCTATAGACACTAGTCAACGATAAACATACTTATATATCGGCGGGCATCGAACCCGCGACTGCAAGCTTCGCAGTCGGAGCTCCGACTACTAGACCAGGCTGTCGTATACATAAATGATCCAATTTCGCTGGACACGAGAGTACAAGTGCACCAGTGTGCTCTACTTCCTCATACAGATCTATTATAGGTGTTGGATGACAGCCAGCCGTCATAGTCTGTGCATTGACCCGTGGGTGAACTTTCACTTACGCATATGTATCGTCCAAATTCGTAATTTGTTTGAAGAGTAATTTGGAAACGATGACTACTTTTTTTTCATCTACATTCATCCGCCTCTTGATACATGCCCGCCGGTTCCCCGTATTATTAATTTTAAGTAAATTCCAATTCGCCATTAACTTTCAACTTTTGTTCCCCAGATATCAGACATCGTGGTCGGCCAAGAGCCCAACGTGACGGCACGGGAAGCCCTACTGAGCTGGGCTCGTCGCTCCACTGCCAAGTACCCTGGCGTCAGGGTAGCAGACTTCACCTCCTCCTGGCGAGATGGTCTCGCGTTCAACGCGCTCATTCACAGGAACCGTCCTGACTTGATAGACTGGCGTAATATCAGGTGGGTTTGCATTTTAGTCTAGTACAGTTCAGCACAAAAGCTGTTTGATTTTTATTATTACAAACATGACTTCTATCCTGGGTATGTCAGAGGAAGAATGAAAATAGCTTAAATACAGTTAAGATGCGATCTCTTAGAACAATGTGCGGAGTAACGATCTTAGATCGAATTCGCAATGAAGAGATTCGCAAATCAACTGGCGTGAATGGGGGGTGTGCTTGTATATATGAATGAAGGCATGTTACGTTGGTTTGGACATATAGAAAGGATGAGTGAAGAAAGATTGACGAAGCAGATATACAAAGCAAAAGTGTGTGCAAGAAGAGGCAGAGGAAGACCACGTTCTAACTACCTTGATCAAATAGATTGAACGCTCAAAAGAACGGGAACGTCTAGAGTACTCGAAACCGACGAGCATGTATGAAGAGACTGATGAATGTGGACGAAGCAAAAGAGGTATGTACGTCCAGAGAGAACTAGCGCTCTATACTCTCTGCCTACCCCGTTGGGGACTCTGCGTGATGATATGTATTATATGAAACTTCTATTGTTTTATATGTATATTCAACATGTTTTGCTTGTATTTTCGCTCAGGTCAAGACAAGCTCGCGAACGTTTGGAGACAGCATTCCATGTGGTTGAGAAAGAATACGGAGTTACCAGGCTGTTGGACCCTGAAGGTAAGCTTGGTATATGAATTCGGTTTCGAAAGAATAAACTTTTTTCCCAATTAATAAGATACGTACGTTGGTTACGTCACTTTTGCACCACGAAGGTTACCCTGTGTGTCGACTTAAGGTTTATACATTAAATATGGGCATATTTCATCACGCCGATTCCTTCACGGGGTAGGCAGAGAGGGTAGAGCGCTAGTTTTCACTGACAGACTTTCGCTTCATACACATTCGGTCGATCATGGGACCGTTCTTTTTTATGTATTATTTTATGAGCCTTAGAGTCTCAGAAGTAATATCATCTAAAATTTTCAAGCATGCTATGTTCATCTATAAGTAATTGTGGATTTAACTTTCGATTCTGTCATATAGTAACTTATTTGTATAAAAGTTTAAATTGATGGCGATCAAAAATAAAAATAAAATATCCTCACGCCTTCCCACAAGGGTGCCCGAAGGGGTAGGCAGAGGTGTATGGGTAATACCCACACACCCACTTTCCGCCAGAGGTATATTAGGTGCCAACGTGACAGATGGCGAGTCCATCGCCGTTACTCAAGCACGACTATACATACGCCTTTGAATTTCTTCTCAGACGTATGCAGGTTTCCTCTCGATGTTTTCCTTCACCGTGTGATGGCGATCAGATTAATAATAAAAAATCTAGGCTCTTGTCGGCGTATCTAATGTTACTCCCTCCATCTGCACCTGTGCAGCATAATCTCTTTGACTTCCCTATACGCTTGAAGTCCCCAAGAACGTTAGTAAAATAAATTCTTAATACATTTGTGATACACCTTATCATTGATCTGACTCATATATGCCAATCATAAACTGCAAAAAACGTGTGCAATTTTTATATAATACAATCCATTTCATAAGTATATTTTTTGAGTAGTTTGTTCTGACCGGACTTGTTACGCATCGAGACCATTCGATTCACAAACATTATTCGAGTTTATTGTGCGTGACTACTTTTTGCATTTCAATGTGGGACTCGCTTTGAGATGGCGGCTCTTGTAACAAACAAACGTTCGAAGCGGTTCGCTTTGATTGGAAGTGGTTGAAGTTTTGATTGGTTTTGATAGCTGGCATTAGGTATCATTACGTGCTATCTGGCTGTACCTTTATAATTTAGGGATGCGAAAGGGACAGATGTAGAAACGTCATATATGTTTGTCGCGTGTTTTATTCCATTTAATAATAAGGTAAGGTAACTTTAGTTTTTATTAAGTATATGTCGTTCAATAAGTATTCCCTGTGTCCCTTACGTAGAATAAAATATTTTGATTTTGATTTTAAGTTTAATTGAACTTAAGTACAGTGATTAGTCACACCACGATCTTTACGGTGAAGGAAAACATCGAGAGGAAACCTGCATACGTCTGAGTAGCAATTCATAGACGTGCTTGAGTAATGGCGATGGACTCGCCATCTATCACGTTGGCACCTAAAATATATCTCTGGCGGAGTGTGTGTGGATACTACTTATACACCTCGCCTACCCCTTCGGGGACCCTTGTGGGAAGGCGTGAGGATGTCTTCGATTTTTTTTTCTTGAACGACGATTTATTTCTTCCCTTTGAAAATGATGTTGTATGGTTCTTTATTATTCAATCACGCCAGAACAGCTGAACAAAATTGTATGAAATTTGGCACATAGATTATATTATTAGTTAAATTACACATTACATATTTAACACATGGACTATGTTTAATTTAACAATAAATCTTAACAAGTGACAGATGTTACATACATATCATCACGCCAAGTCCCTAACGGGGTAGGCAGAGAGTATAGAGCGCCAGTTCTCTCTAGACTTACATACCTCTTTCGCTTCGTCCACATTCATCAGTCTCTTCATACATGCTGTCGGTTTCGAGTACTCTTAACGTTCCCGTCCTTGAGAGTCCGATCTATTTGATCCAGGTAGTTGGAACG
>JACCPG010002010.1:0-60519 GCA_016069955.1 Drepana arcuata | reverse complement strand
AGCCGCAAAGCTAAAATCGTGATCACTGAACTGAAAAGGGAAATACTTCCTCCAATAACTTCCACAAGACTGGCTCTAATAATTATTGAATAGAACAAAGTCGCCCTTGACAAATGTTCGACCAATGGGTTGATGAAGCGATGCGGGAATGAAAAAGTGTCCACAGTAAGGTTGATGACCCGCCAACCAATGACTGTAGGTGTAGGAGGTGTAGCAATACTAGAGCCTGCAGATATTTATTAGCAATGTGTGAACTTGCGTCTATTCTTAAAGAGAATAATATTAATATGACGATGATATAAATGAGGTACATACACTTTTTTGGTTTATATTTTTCATTTTGTTATATTAAGTTATATACGCGGCTGTGAGGTTTCGCACTTAGCTGAGGCCAGAGATGCCTGGATTATGGCATGCCCAAACACAGACGTTCCCCTTAGTCCGCACATACAAAAACAATGGGATGAGCCTATCAGTAGGTTGTCCTATAATGCACTTCTCGATAGTGCATTCAACTCTGCTGATAGAGCCCGTCTCCTGGCAATCGCTAGATAGGAGTCCGGACTCTGGCTTCATGCATTGCCCTGTTTTAATATCGGTACGCGGTTGGATGATGCAACCATCAGATTGTGTGCGAGCATACGTTTAGGCGCTAAATGTATTGTCCCACATTGGTGTCACTGCGGGGATATTGTCAATGACTCCGAACACCATGGTCTTTCCTGCATCAGCAGTGCGGGCCATATATCACGTCATTCCTCCATAAATGACCTGATACGCCGGGCTCTGGTCAGCGCCGGCGTGCCTGCTATGCTGGAACCAGTCGGTCTCGCGTCTCGGTATGTCTCTGATGCCATGGAGGATGGGTCGGCCCTTATTGTGGGATGCTACATGTGTCGATACACTTTCTCCTTCCCATCTTCCTGACACATCGGTGGCGGCCGGCGCCGCTGCTGCTTAGCAGGAGTGCCTCAAGCGCCGCAAGTATGCCTGTCTCGGGTCAGGTTACATATTTCCTGAATTTGCCTGAGACCTCTCGTGATAGGCGGGCTGGAACATAATTATCTCGCTCAGAGAATCAGTATTGCTAACCAGCGTGGCAATGCTGCTAGTCTTCTTGACAAATATTTGTTTTGTTGTATTGTTTTGTATTGTTTTTTGTAAATATTGTTAATTGTAGTTAGACTAAAGTAGAATACATATACGCGTTAACTACCGTTTAGCGTTTAACTACCTTCTAACATTAACCTGTTTTCTAACTCATGTGAAAATCTATTGGATGATCCTACACCTACTATAATAAAAAAAGATAAAGATAATACATAATTCTTCTTCAACATAATATAAAACATTTTCCTAAGCATTATTATTTTTGGAATACGACATTGAAATAAGTGGTAAAATTTTAATGTCCATTTACTTTAAATATGACGTGATTTACGTCAATGACTGGAAAGCGAGACGCTTTGGAGAGGTAGCTTGTGCCCAAAAGTGTATAAACTGGCCCGGACTAACTGACGCCGGCTTATTTGCTTGCCATATTGAGATTTCCTTGATCGAAATATGCGTATTAAAAAGGGTATTATTATTATTATTATTGACTTAACGAGTGTCCAAAAATATTTGGTAGCCACGTTACTGAGCTAAATTACTTTAAATTTATTTCTTCGACTGTTTTATTATTTCAAGCCGATTTAATCTCGATGGTTTAGAAAACCACTTATACGTAACGGTCTTAATACGTATTACGTACTCTCATTATTTCAGGAATATTTCACTTCATACAATTTGAACCACATCACTGTGTAAGTGGGCCCGTGCCAAATTTACTGGAAACCTACTTCAAAAGAAATCTGTTTGGTGGAGGGGCTCGTAATGTGCGCCCTTGCTGAGATGTTGTGTAGCAGTCCAGTCAATGGATTGCGGAGTTGAAATATTTAAAAAGATTGTTGTGCAAAAATACTGTACAATAGGACAATAACATATAGTTTTATAGGACAATAACACATGGAACGGGCGAGATGGGAATTTTTAAATGACATAGAAGCATACGTATCGCCTTTTGGTATTTTTTTAGCAGATATATAATCACGCCGTGTTTCTCACGGAAAAGACGGAGACGCTATAGCCATTTCTTTCTAGATTTATAGATTTTTCAGTTAACCCACATTCATCAGCTTCATCATACATGCTCACCAGTGTCGAGCTCTGGCCGTTCCTATCGTTGAGTGTCCGATCGAGTCGTTCTAGGTAGTTGGTCGTGGATGTAATCCTCCTCGTCAAACCAAGCTAACGTATTAGTGCTAGGGTAAAGGTATCGATGTCCATGCATTATAATGACAGCTGTATCAATCCCAATGGATTTTAAAGGCAGATAACTCCCATAAACCAGGATCTTCGAGCGAAATTTCCTTCAGAATAAAGTATAATTTTTCATGTTCAGTCTAAAGAAGCGGCAAATTAAAATGCTCACTCATTTCCTAATCCAAGAGAAAAGCCTGTCAATTTGCAACTTTTCTAACGCAGTATCCTTCGTCTTACATTTTTTACCCGAAGCCCCAAGCCGCTAGTCCTATTATGTAGGGAACGGTGAATAACTTACAGCTCATTTGTTTCTCTTGTCCCTTTGTATCCTATCCCTTCAAGATGCTTATCCCATAGAAAAAAAAGGTTCTTTTCCTAAATGATTGTACTATACCTAGCTTGGCAATCGGTTTACACTCGGTTGGCTTTGGTATTGTGAATAAAAAGTATACAAAAACACTTTTGGCAATTTCTTTAAGCTTGCATATAGGCTTTTTGGGGACGATTAAAGAATTCCAGTGGTCAGGGCTCTGACTATGAAGGTTGTGGCGGATTCGATTCCCCCTAAGGGCTGATATTTATGTGATTAGCACGAGTATTTTTAGTCATGGATGTTCTGTTGTTATATCGTTGTTTATTTACCATAGTGCAATCTTTAATTAATTTGTGCCTACGTCAATTTTGTGGAATTCTCCTAACGTATTTATTTTATATTTAAAATATTATTCGTTAAATATTTTTTTTACTGTACAGTTGCATTTACATAATTTAGATATGTAACTATGACTTTACGAGCAACTTTATTAAATCGAAGTTCTTTATATAATCGTGTGTACGATTATTCAAGGTGATAAATCTAATCTGCAAAGGCAGTTTGGCAGTCAAAAGGATTTGGATCAGTTGATTGTCTACGAAAAGACAAAAGAGCTAAAGCATTACCTAGATAAGAACCTTTTTAAGACTTGACAAGTAGACAAATAGATATCGATTTTCTAGACACGGCCGTCCAGGCGGATAAAGTAAAGCCACTCTCTCGCTTTTCAGCGTTATTAGTTGCTACTCAATCGCTTATCAAAGTACCTACGATAAAGCGACACTTTATTGTCATTGGATTTTACCAGGAACTAATAATAAAAAAACGCAGTTGGATTGGATAACACTATATGGATAACCCAAAAATAAAATCACAAGTTTGTAATGGCGACATTGAAGCATTGTTATTTTTTACTTCTTGTGATTGTAACAAAAATTTGAGCAAAAGCTTTATTTTTCTAATGCTCTCTATATATAAAAGATGGCATCTTATATGCGGTTCAAAGGACCGATATATAATTAGACGGAAAAATATTGAATGAATGCAAGGCTATGATACAGATACTCGAGAACATTAGTTATATTTGTAATAAATAATCCTCACGCCTTCCCACAAGGGTCCCCGACATCCACTTTCCGCCAAAGATATATTAGGTGCCAAAGTGACTGATGGCGAGTCCATCGCCGTTACTCAAGCACGACTATATATACGCCTTTGAATTTCTTCTCAGACGTATGCAGGTTTCCTCTCGATATTTTCCTTCACCGTAAAGCTCGTAGTGTTACTAATCACTTATATTTGTAGCTCCGCAGAATAAAAAAACCACATTAGGACTTCTTCAGCACATAGAAAATACGTCTTTTATTTTTACCAAAGTACATTTGAACTCTCAAATAAGTAATCTCGGAGCTAACAAGCGCAGGTATAAAACCACAACTTGTTACCAACAAAGTTCGTGCGGTCTCGCACCCGCTGCAAAGAGCACCGCACTTCAACATGTGAAAACAATTAATTATCAAGTGAAATATTCATTACGGCGGGCTATGTGGTTTTTGGATCGTGTTTCCGAATACATAAAGCAAAGTCTCAATTTAAATATATGTGACTGCTCTTGTTCATGCCCGTGTTCACGCACATATGCGGAACACCAAATAATTTACTTCTTAGTAAATTATATATCTATCTATCTATCTATCTATCTAATACCTTTAAACGAGCAATTCTTGTATATATATTTGTATATATGTATATATATAATCTGAATCTCGGAAACGGCTCCAACGATTTTCATGAGATTTGGTGTGGGGGGATTTCGGGGGTAATAAATTGATCTAGCTAGGTTTCATTTAAAAAAAAAGTTGTTTTATCCGTGTTTTTAGGCAATGAAAATCTCCTACAATTTCATTAGAATTTGAATTTCGCTTCTGCTTTACCGACACAGCAACAATGAAGCGTTGCTAAGCAACAAACTTTAAGCCAATGAGTTTTTAGTTTGACGTTACGCTATCGTAGACGTATTATATATAAAATCAATTGTTTACTTACATGACAAAATGCCTAAAAGAAGATGAAGACTCATCTCAAGAACACCTTCAAGAAAATGGTGATCGACAAACATAACTCATTTCAACAAATCAATGAAAATAATCAGCCTTCCGCTCGTCCCACACGTAGTGCTAAAGTCTTGCAAAACTTGACTAACATTATACGAGCAGAAAGGTCTTAGATGTTTCACGAGGGCTTCTTTGTGGCCGCTGAATATGACCAACAGAGGGAACGACGTCCACAAGATTTGCGGCAGCGAGCAGCATAACGTGTAGCTACTGAACATTACGAACAACGGGAACGACGTCTACAAGATTTCCGGCAACGTGCAGCACAACGTGTAGCTATTGAAAATTACGAACAACGAGAGCGACGTCTGTAAGATATCCGGCAGCGTGCAGCACAACGTGTAGCTACTGAACATTACGAACAAAAGGAACGACGTTTACAAGATTTGCGGCAGCGAGCAGCACAACGTGTAGCTACTGAACATTACGAACAACGAGAGCGACGTCCGTAAGATTTCCGGCAACGTGCAGCACAACGTGTAGCTACTGAAAAGTACGAACAACGGGAACGACTTCTACAAGATTTCCGGCAGCGTGCAGCACAGCGTGTAGCTACTAAACATTACGAACAACAGGAACGACGTTTACAAGATTTGCGGCAGCGAGCAGCACAACGTGTAGCTACTGAACATTACGAACAACAGGAACGACGTTTACAAGATTTGCGGCAGCGAGCAGCACAACGTGTAGCTACTGAACATTACGAACAACAGGAACGACGTTTACAAGATTTGCGGCAGCGTGCAACACAACGTGTAGCTACTGAACATTACGAACAACGGGAACGATGACTGCAAGATTTGCGGCAGCGAGCAGCACAACGTATAGCTAATGAACATTACGAACAACGGGAGCAATGTCTGCAAGATTTGCGGCAGCGAGCAGCACAACGTGTAGCTACTGAACATTACGAACAACGGAAACGACGTCTACAAGATTTGCGGCAGCGAGCAGCACAACGTGTAGCTACTGAAAATAACGAACAACGAGAGCGACGGCTGTAAGATTTCCGGCAACATGCAGCACAACGTGTAACTACTGAACATTACGAACAACGGGAACGACGTCTACAAGATTTGCGGCAGCGAGCAGCACAACGTGTAGCTACTGAACATTACGAACAACGGGAACGATGACTGCAAGATTTGCGGCAGCGAGCAGCACAACGTGTAGCTACTAAACATTACGAACAACGGGAACGATATCTACAAGATTTGCGGCAGCGAGCAGCACAACGTATAGCTAATGAATATTACGAACAACGGGAGCGATGTCTGCAAGATTTGCGGCAGCGAGCAGCACAACGTGTAGCTACTGAACAATACGAACAGCGGAAACGACGTCTACAAGATTTGCGGCAGCGAGCAGCACAACGTGTAGCTACTGAAAATAACGGACAACGAGAGCGACGTCTACAAGATTTGCGGCAGCGAGCAGCACAACGTGTAGCTACTGAAAATGATGAACAGCGGGAACGACGTCTACAAGATTTGCGGCAGCGTGCGGCACAACGTGTAGCTACTGAAAATTACGAACAACAGGAGCGATGTCTACAAGGTTTGCGGCAGCGTGCGGCACAACGTGTAGCTCTTGAAAATTACGAACATCGAGAGCAACGTCTGTATGATTTCCGGCAGCGTGCAGCACAACGTGTAGCTTCTGAAAATTACGAACAGCGGGAACGATGTCTACAAGATTTGCGGCAGCGAGCAGCACAACGTGTAGCTACTGAACATTACGAACAACGGGAAGGATGACTGCAAGATTTGCGGCAGCGAGCAGCACAACGTATAGCTAATGAACATTATGAACAACGGGAGCAATGTCTGCAAGATTTGCGGCAGCGAGCAGCACAACGTGTAGCTACTGAAAATAACGGACAACGAGAGCGACGTCTGTAAGATTTCCGGCAGCGTGCAGCACAACGTGTAGCTACTGAAAATGACGAACAACGGGAACGACGTCTACAAGATTTGCGGCAGCGAGCAGCACCACGTATAGCTACTGAAAAGGACGAACAACAGGAGCGATGTCTACAAGATTTGCGGCAGCGTGTGGCATAACGTGTAGCTACTGAAAATGTTGAAGAACAGGAGCGATGTCCGCAAGATTTGCGGCAGCGTGCGGCACAACGTGTAGCTACTGAAAATGTTGAAGAACAGGAGCGATGTCCGCAAGATTTGCGGCAGCGTGCGGCACAACGTGTAGTAGCTACTTCTAATGACGAACAACGGAATCGACGTCTACAAGATTTGTGGCAGAGTATGGCACAACGTGTGTTTACGTTGATAAAGGTCCCAATCATATTTTTTCTCATACATCTACC
Source organism: Drepana arcuata (assembly GCA_016069955.1). Lineage (NCBI taxonomy): Eukaryota > Metazoa > Arthropoda > Insecta > Lepidoptera > Drepanidae > Drepana > Drepana arcuata. The sequence goes on along the minus strand of JACCPG010002010.1, from coordinate 53,462 downwards.
ATGTACAGACAGTGATCCGTTACAGTTTTACAAACTACATCTAAGTCGGATAAGCCGTTTCTGAGGTTAGTGTGCACAAACGCAGAGACAAAAATTCTAACAATCAGTGTTTTGGGTGCTGTTTGCGTTGATAAAGCTCCCAATCATATTTTTTTCTCTTATATCTTCCATGTACACATTTTTATTATATGTTTAGATAGATGATTCTTTATTTTGGCATATGTTTTTAATTTCTTAACCGATTAACTCGTGAGTTTTTATTTAAATAACAAGTTCACATTTTTTCATTATTATATTGGTAGCATTAAAAATATTATTCATATTTCATAAGTCTGTAATTCCTACGAAATAATATGTTATATTATATTTACCGAGCTAAGCTCGGTCATCCAGGTACTTTTTTTAATAAGAGTTGCAAACAAGCATACGACCCTCCTGATGTGAAGCGGTTACAGTAGTCTGTTGACACTCACGATACCGAAGTATCGCTTGCACCACTCTTTGTTCGGCCGGGCAGAGCTATACCAATTCGTATTAATAATATTATTAAGTAAGATACCCTGAAGTAGGATACCATAGAAAGAATGAATGAAGAAAGATTGACGAAACAGATATATAAAGCAAAAGTGTGTGCAAGAAGAGGCAGAGGAAGGCCACGTTCCAACTATCTGGATCAAATCGATCGGACTCTCAAGGATGAAGAAACTGATGAATGTGGACGAAGCGAAAGAGGTATGTAAGTCTATAGAGAACTGGCGCTCTATACTCTCTGCCTACCCCGCTGGGGACTTGGTTGATGATATGTATGTATGTAGGATACCCTGACCTTCTCCATTCGCTATTATTAAGAGTAAGTATGAAATTCAAAGACGTATGTTTTGTTTTTGAATTTTGACATCTTTCGACATATTGTTTCGAGGAAAAAATCGAACGTTGTATTGTTTGCGTAAAGTTAATTTTATTTAACGGACTGAGAAAAGCCTCCGTATATATATACCCAAATATAAAGAGCGATATTTCATCTCTGCCTACCATCACGAACCCTAAAGGTAAGGCGTTACGTCATAGATACCTTAAACAAGAAATTTGTCAGTTCGCTCACGTCCTATTTAGTTTTCAGGACTTGCATAACCGCTTTTAGTTCACATTTTGTCTTAGAAACTTAATTGTTTGATTTTAATCGACAAAAAACTTTCTGGTCCTTTAAATAGCGAATATCTTACGGGTATTTTAAAACTCGGAGAAAAAAGGTTGATATCGGCATCCTATCAATCAAACGTTTGAAAGAGACCGCTTAGTGCAAAACTTTTTGTCTCCAGACACTCGATCAATCTTGCGAATAGATTGATGATTAATTTCTCGTACAAAGTGCATGGTTTCGAGATACAAGGGTACTTTGAAAGGTCTGATGATGAGTATATGACTCATAGTTATCATTTTTATTAGGCTGTTGCAGTCCCGCCCATATTCGCTCCGGTAAAGTAAGTTCCTTTCAATGAATACACGCAGAATATCATGAAAAATCGCACGTTTGGAACTATAAACAAAGTGTTTGTCAGTACTAAAATGTCAAAGCATTATGTTTGAAGATGTTTGATGTTCATGATTATTCAAAGTAATATTCACTGTATTGTTGTATCCTGATGAATGGGGACGAAGCAAAAGAGGTATGTAAGTCTAGGGAGAACTGGCGCTCTATACTCTCTGCCTACCCCGCTAGGGACTTGGCGTGATGATATGTATGTATATATTATGAAATTAGCGAATATAAAAAAATACATATATCAAACCACGTACGTATTTAATAAATGATAACTCCAAGTATATAGACGGATAGTACATTTAAATGGATGTTTATGTTTTAAAATAATAATTCCATCCGGGGAGTAAATAATTTTACAAATAATGTTGTTCTTAGAGAGAGGTATACACTGTGTACTGCCTAGTCTAGAGGGAGCCGGGGAGAGTATTATTTCTTGTACATCACAGTTTCATTGGTTTTCATTTGACAGTTGTCATAAAACAAAGTCAAATTAAAACAAAGACAGTCGTTAGATGTGATTAAATGTGATGTAGAAATCCTTTAGGTAAGGAAATAGTGAGCATGCAGGGAGATGTAAGGTTTTTATTTTTTTGTACACACATTAGTGTCACTGGTAATGACATTTAGCAGCTGCCATCAAAGCGAAATGTCAATCTTTAAATATGATCCGATGTGATGTAGCATTATTTTATGTTAGTAAATAAGCTGACACCATTTGATCGGGTCGGTTTTGAATGAAGTCATCAAACTCTGTTCGACGAAGTAAAATATGTTTGAAACGTAGCTTTAAGTACTGTTAAGCTACCAAAGTCATTTTAAACTGCTCTACAACTTTAAGGGTACAAACTAAGGTAAACTCTACATAAATCGACGTAGAATTACAAAGAGATTCTAACGAACCCCGGGTTGATCGACTATGGACCTTATTGGGTCTAAATAGGTTTGTTTATTGTACATTATCATTTGAAGTATGTTTATTCAATGTTTTAATTTATAAATATAATGATATTCCTAAATTATATTTTTTTGTTAGGACCAAATACTGGTCTGAATTTGGCCTGATGAGGTTCTTCGCGTAAAAATAATTAGTATTAAAAAAATCATGGCTTATATTAATAATAATTCTTATAATTAGAATGAAAAAGATCACGATTTTTCGTTAAAAATGTAAGCTTCTTTTTATTAAGGAACCTCAAAGGCACGTAGGCGTGAAGATTAGACATATATAAATAAATTGTTATAGCCTTAATTTGAACTAAAAGCCTTTGTAACAATATTTAATTAATCAGACGTTAATAGTTTAACACACAAGCCACCAGTTCCCAAAGATTACCGCGAGAGTTGAGAAGCGTCAGTGTTACAGACTAATTGCATTAATCACCTCATTGATCGGATTATTCCCGAGTGTTGACTCCTAAGTTTTATACGGCTCTCACCAGGATTAATTTAATTCGAACAAAATTTGAGTATCCAACTAATCATGGATGTGAAAGTTTAAACTATGAAGGTTTGTTGATTATTAGCACGCATTTTTTTTAACCAATAATGTGCATGCAGTTCTCCTGATGACAAGCAGATATAGATAGTGCCAACCACGAAGGCGTGCCCCACCAATTTCTAATCGAGGGGGTTGCGGGATGCGTCAATAATACATACTAGGAGCAGCAGGTACCCTTCTGCTAACAAGGTTCAAGGCTTTTATTAAGGCTAGAAGATTTTTACATACATACATACATACATATCATCACGCCAAGTCCCTAACGGGGTAGGCAGAGAGTATAGAGCGCCAGTTCTCTCTAGACTTACATAACTCTTTCGCTTCGTCCACATTCATCAGTCTCTTCATACATGCTCGTCGGTTTCGAGTACTCTTAGCGTTCCCGTCCTTCAGAGTCCGATCTATTTGATCCAGGTAGTTGGAACGTGGCCTTCCTCTGCCTCTTCTTGCACACACTTTTGCTTTGTATATCTGTTTCGTCAATCTTTATTCACTCATCCTTTCTAAGAAGATTTTTATTATGATACTAACAATACCCTGCGAATTCACCTGCGTAATATTTATATACATATATGATGGCTGCTCCCCTTGGGTAGGTATACATTATAAACTTTCTTGAATCACACTTTATATTAATGAAAGCCGCACGGAAATCTGTTCAGTACTTAGGCGGAGATAATATGTAGTGATTCTATTCCCAAATTGTACCTACTTGTCATCATAAGCCACTTGGCATAGCAACTTGGTAATTACTTAGTTCATTAACCTTGCAGTGTATTTAGGTCCAGACTGCAAGGCTAATTGAATTAATCTCCCTATAGGTGGATTTGCTGAGTTTGCCACCATACGGTAATCCGTTTGTTGGCAAACTCAGTAAATCGATCCATAGAGGTACCAATGAGTTAATCCTCGTATTAGCTAGCTACAGATAGTTTAGTCTGCAATTATTGCGACAGACAGATGTGTGAGACACACATATCGTCGAATAGAAAACTAAGTAGTTAATTAAATCATTCATTAACTACGAGTCATCTAAGTTATGACTATGCATACGTCTTTAAGTGTTTAACAAGTATACAAGTTACTTCTAATGTTTTCGTTCAGCGTGAAGCTCGTGGTTGTACCTGACTTCGTTACTACTAGTACTAATAGTACCATCTAGGTAAATATTACAGCGATGTGGGTGTTATTTCACATTTTCTTGCCTTGTAAAAACGAGATATATACATACATTTATGTTCTAAACGCACCTCCAAGAAATAACTAAAGTTGTTCCAAACCTGTGTCATGTTCAGCATAATCAGGATTACCATACAGAACTGAAATTAGATTGGGATCACTGCGGTTTCTGAATTTGTACTCAGCGGTCAAATATCAAGATTACTTAATTGAACACTCACTCAGCCAATCTATTTGCGGTTCTTCATCATAGGAATAGTTAAATTAAGTTTGATTTCAGTCTCTGATTTGATAGCTGTCTTGGATTACTGAGACCAACTTCGCCCATCAACTCTGGATGCTGAGTTAGCAACTTAATTTAGAAGTAATGTTTACTCTTGGATATATCGGGTGTCGACTTGATAGGACCCGGGTTTGAATTGAAATTCTTTGAAAGTTACACCACATTGCCATCGGGCTTCTTTTATTATACCAACTTCTTTGTAAATCCACAATAAATTCAACTAGAAACGCACTATTATGCGTATACTCTGCTACTTGGTACTAGCTATGCCTTGAGGTTTTAGCCAGGTATTTTTATCACAAGCAGATATCTTTTGGAATAAAATATATCTGCTCTATCTATATATAAATAATATAATAATATAAATCATATAAATCTATCTATCCCTGTGCAAAAATTAATCCAATTCGTTTCTACTACAGACTCTATTTCAAATAGTACTCAGCTTTTCCGAAAATATTAACACATACACACACACACTACTTTTCCATTTATCATAGAAGTATGATTGATTGATCTCCATAAAAGTACGGTTCATTAAACTTTAGAGGATTTCATACCGCAAGCGAATAAAAACTCACCGAAGGATTTGCCCTACGTCTGGCATAGCAGACGGCGTTCATTTACTAAATCGATCGATCTTAATCCATGTATTTTCAACTTTAATCCACGTACATACGAACAATAATCCCCACCCCAATCAGATAGTTACAGTAATTAACATAATTAGCCTCGTATTACTTAAGCTTGGTCTGAGTTCAGAAGTTCCAATGGAACAGTTGCTTAAAACTTTGTAAGTCTGGGATTATGAAAGTTATTCTTCGAACATATCTACATATTGATGTGTACATTTAACAAATATTAACATACTATATGTATGTATTTCCCAAAATATATGATGTTCTTGCCTTGATAGAATTCAGCTAAAACGGATTCGCCCGCGATAAATTTGCTCTTGCATATTGGCCAATGAACACAATGTTTATATATATATTCGGTTCTTCTGTGCGTGTATATATGACTGAACTCCATCTCGGCTAAAGCTAAAGGCGATTTTGCTGAAAATGTTTGTTCGTGTTCAAGTGAATTCAAGAATGGTATACACTGAACCCGACCGCGGTCGAGTTTCAGGAACTTAAATTGTTTTCACCCTAGTGAAGCTGGTACCTATGTTTACTATTAACGCAAATAATATTTCCGTCTTTTTATATTATTTCGCTTTACCTTACTTCTGACCAGCTCTATCAAGTACCACCTTGTAAAAAGTAATCTTTATCTCCGTTAAATTTTCATTTAGACTGGTTTCCCATAAGGGAGGGGTAGGCAGTTGTGTGTAATTAGTACCCACAGACGCATTCCGCTGGAGACATGTCCTAAGTGCCAACGTAACATGTACACCGTCACATGGCGAGTCCATCGAGCACGACTATACACACATACTTCTTAGAATTTCTTCTCAAACGCATGAAGATTCCTCTCGATGTTTTCATACACTGTATAAAACTCATGGTGTGACTGTTCACTTAAGTTCAAAACAGTTCATAGGTACAGTCGTGCTTCGTACTTGCAATCTTTGTGTTGCAACTTAGGCAGCTTGTTTCTTTTATAAATGTGTATAACCAAGTTTAGCGCACGTGAAACCAGGGAACCCAGCTTGTTCGTTATAAATTGACTGTAACGTTAATAAGCATATACTATCGTAAACTACAGTTCGTAGAGAATTTCATTCCTATCAAGAATATTACACCGGAATATATTTCTTATTTTACTGCTACAACTGTATTACAATACGAGATGTTATTACACTGGGGAAATTTATGATTTCACAGAAGTGAAAATAACCTTTCATAAGTGAATTTAATAGGTTGTCCACATTTTATTTACTTTACTCGTAGGGCAGTAAGTGATTCGATAGTCAAATGCTATAGTAGGTAGACTCCCTTCCTCCACAAGTTGCTAGCTGTACCCGCATGAACAGTCGCGCACGCTCACCTGTACTTCGCACTCTCACAATATTCAATGTATTCCTGGATGAGCACCTTGAATGAAAAGCTGTTAAAGCTGTTCTAATATATTAAATGAGAAATGCCTCCCTTCTTCCTAGTATTCTTCTTGTCACTTGAAACATGAATTCATTCCAACCGTTTTACTGGGGATGGCCAAGGCTGCAAGCAAGCATGTGATGAAGCATTGTACTTATCTGGATTTGATATATTCAATGATACAAAGCTTAGAAGGCCCCTCAAAAAGTCAGCTTAACCGAATCTTACATTAACGTTAAAATATAAAGACTCGAAGCAAGTGAAGAATTCCCGTAGCCTAATCCCCTCCAAGTTGGCCATAAGATTAGTGGCTAATTTCTCAAAAGCGTTCGCTTTTTACAGATTTAATGGAGTGCTGGATTATTTGTCTCTCTATCTTGGCATAATTTATCTGGCCAAGTAAAGCTAAGGCCGGAAAATCTCCTTGAAAAAATGTCTGCCGATAAAATTTAACAAAGGGGATATTCTCTTGAAACAGCTACAAAAAGAACGATAAGATATGAATAATGAGAACCGTGAATATAACATAAAGGACGCACTGAGACGAATAGCAATGATTGCTACGTCATGATGAACGGACCCTAATGACAATTTCTAATTTGGTTACAATAAAATTTACTTTATTTATATTACATAGTACCTACTATACATAGTAATTTAGGAAAAATAATATTTACTGGCAAGATCGGGGGTAAAAGGCCACGAGGGCGAAGCCGAATACGGTGGTCCGATCGCACCACTCTCGATACCAGAGTCCAAGATGCGATTCGCGCAGCTGAGAACAGAACCCGATGGCGCAACACTATCAAAGAAAAAGTGATTCATAGACGCGAGGAAGAGGATAAACATAATAATAAAATTAAAGAAGCCCAGTACAATGTTGATAGGATAATACTCATATTTTATTTGTGCATATATTTTGAGCACCTGTCCTAATGTCCGTAAATTACTCTAAGACGACGTCAAACCACTTCCTACAGAAAATTATGCCGAGTAGGCTTTGGTCCGTGGTCATCAAAAATAACAGAAAAATATTTTGAGAGAATAAGAGGGAAGATAAAAATACCATTAAAGAATTCTCTGGTCTTCCGAAAACATTAAGCAGAAATTTCGTGGATCTAACTAGAAACATATTCTGCCTTCATTTATATTCGATGAGAATTCCATTAACGCACCCCAGATTCGACATCGATCACAAAAGTTGGTGCCCATTCAAACACATATCAGTATACTCCAAAACTCGGGGAATAATTGAATCCGAATTTGCCACATGCTCGGTTTGCAATAACCCATCTAATTTGAGATGAGCACAAAGCCATTAGCTTCTAAGCCACAGGACATGCGGTCATTAAGCTTTGTGTTTGTCGATATTTAGTCGTGTGTAGCATAGCATACACCTTTGCTATGAAACATTAAAAATTAATCACCAAAAAAAAAATATTTTAGAAACTTATTATGAAAATAATGTTACTTAAAATAGGCAATATTTGGAAGTATATCGCTATGATGATATCCATATATAGATATATATATAAAGATTATTAAATAAAAATTTAATTAAAATAATACTTATTAAGACTATATAAATATTGTTTGGGTAAAAACGTGCCCGAAATTTGGATATATTTTCCAAGAACCCAATATAATAAAAGCTAAGGTTGTCCTACGTCATCATTATTATATTTCATCCATATCCAGAATTGGCAGTCTACAATCAATGTACATTTACCGGCAATATATAAAGCTATATACTATGTATATATTATACAAAGGTGGCGACGTGTAGAAGATATCGAGTCTGCATTTCTGATGATCGTATATTAAAATAAACTAGTAGTGATCCAATATTCATACCATAACTAATAGAGTTACAATCCGGTGTTTTCAAATGCAGCACTTACCTATAATAATTCATAAGATAGTTATCAGCAGCCTAAAAGCACTTTAGCCGGATTGCCAATCCCGCTGAACTGGCGCAATATATTTGCATGATTATGACGTCATATCCACTCCCGACCTTGTGTAATTGGTTTCCTCCAGTAAGTTACGTCAAGAAGATGAATTTTAAAATTGGAATAGACTCAGACAGAAACTAGCCATATACAGGATGCTTTAGGAAATGAAACAATTGCATAAATGTGTGATAGGCACAATGAAAGAAACAGATATACTCGTAATAGTGTCGTGATTTCGTTATTTTTGCAACTATTTGTTTTATCGTATCGTGATGAGGGTATATTCACAATACCCTATAACTTTTAGAAGGTAACTGTTCTGTTTTCTGAGACATCTTGTATTTAGATTTTCGCCTTTAAACATTAAATGATTATCTTCATAAGGGTCTTCGAAGTGCTAGGAGTTCTAGTAACACCGTATTTTCACCGAAGTGTATAATAAAGTGCCAACATAGGCTGTTACTCAAGTGCCTTAATGCAAACGTTTTTTTTAGTTTCTTCTCAAACCGATTCCAAATTCAATGGCGGTATCCGTTCCGATGATTTTTTACTGAACTTAAGTACAGTGCGTCGTTAGTGTAATCAGAATTTAAATTGATATATCATTTATATCGCTAGAATGACCTGGTGATCTTCATCACCATTCAAAATTGCGTATAGAACATTAACACCACAGCCTGATAGAGTAAACCAAAATCCGGCTATTTGTATTCCGAGTTAGTCCGACGGCCACTATCCCAGAGGTATCGGAGTTCGCAAGTTTCTGAAGGCCCAATTAATGAGGCGATTAAACTAAATTAGCTTTGAAGACCCGAGTGTTCTGACGCAGACTGATCTCTGCAGATGGAGATAGTCGATTGCGGGTGTGGTTAGATTGAAAGTGATTTAGCAAAATTGCAGCCAACGACGAGGTTTGAACAAACTTTGCAAACGTTTTCACATTTGACAGCGAGTGTGATTACTTTTATTATTTCGGTTGGATCTCATTTTCGGAATCTGTCATCATCGTCATAATTTTAAGCTTCATTGAACCCACTGTGGATAATTCTCTTCTTTGAATTTTAAAACCAATACTGTCTAGGGTAACGTCTAGTATGTCTATTATAATGTCTAGGGTGAAGGAAAATATCGAGAGAAAACTTGCATACGTTTTAGAAGAAATCCAATGTCGTATGTGTTATTATTACCACTAGTTTTTCACATTGGCACCTAAATATATCTTTGGCAAAAAAGTTGTAGCCAAATCTCTGGAAACCCCTTCAAGGAACGTTTTGGGAAGGCATTAAGTATATGAGTGAGAGAGAGAAATAGTGTTCGTAATTCATATCTAAATCCTAAAGGACTTGACCGATTTTAATGATTCTCTTTTATCATCCTATCTGTACCTATACTGTTTACCGGAATCGAGTTTTTATATTAAGCTTCAGAATTATATGGTCATTAAATTCTTCAACAATGTATCAGGATCCATCCAGTATGACTTGCTACAATGGAACTGTTGTATAATAGCGTTTATCTATACTAATATTATAAAGAGGAAAGATTTTTATTTTTATATTTTTGTATGTGTGTATGTTTGTAATAAATAAACTCAAAAACTACTGGACCGATTTCAAAAATTATTTCACCATTGGAAAGCTACACTCACCCAAAGTGACATAGGCCAAATTTTTTGCTAGAAATGATTATGAAATTATACGCTAGAGAAACCGCGGCTCACAGCTAGTGTAGTGTTAGTTATACAATTGTTCGATAACGAAATAGACAGTCATGTACGACTAATACGTCTATCCCTTTCACATTGTAGAACTTAAGTAACAATAGCACGTCATATCCTAACTGGTCTGAGAAGATTCCACAAAGTTCTTCCTTTTATTACTTAGCAGGAGAACTTTTTATTTTGTATTATAAAACCTGCAAACAAGAATACGGTTCCATCGTAAACTTACCTGCAAGTTGACATATGGTGCGTCTGCCATGATTGTCGGTACTACGAAAACTCCTTCTCCAGTAGCCATGTCAATGTCCTGGCTGTAAATATCAGTTTTTCCATCGTACAACTTGACTCGAACTCGGACTTGCTTCTCCGTGCTCATTGCTTCGACCTAGAAAAACATATTGGAGTCATTTATCAAGAAATGTCACAGAACAAACCATTAGAGGTAATTTCTCACGAATTTTTTGTATCGATAATATGTTTAGTTATTATTTCGAGAACACTTGTTTAGTTTTTATTCTTAAAGTAATAACTAAAACTATCTCAATCTCAATAAAAAAATATACGTTAGAGAATAATAAAAGTTATTTTTTGAAAAATCCTTCTTAAACATTTTTTATGGACCGACGAATGTGTCTGAAGTGAAAGGGTTAGTTTGACATAGAACTACTTAGGTATTCGAGGCAATTATAGTTTAATGTTTTATTAAATATTACTAAGATGCTCAAACGCCTTTGGTCTTATATTACAAGGAAGTATTATCAATTAACTCAAGAAACACGGAAGACATTTTAAAAAGAAAAAAGAACATTGTTTTAAAAAGCATCAAACTAAACTTAAAAACACGTTTCGACATAAGATCTTTAATCAAGCTAACTTTCTAAGGAGGAAGAAAAACCCTTCTTTTACGGCGGTAATTTTATCCCCTTTCAACATAAGAATTTCCTGTCATTCCTGTAATATATTTCAAAGTGGAACTTACTGTTTTAACATTAAGATATAAAATCGTCGAGCAAACTTTGAGAGCGTAAACTTTAGGATGGACACAATATTGCGACAACGACTTAAGCCTTAATTAAGCTATCAAGTTGAGTTGGCCCAACCTGGCTTGGCTTTAATACCGTCGCTGACAGAAGTAGCTACTGATATGACTTGCAAACATTCTGATACACAAACATTGTACTCCGTTTTTATATTTCGAGTAAACTCCATCGCCGCTAGAACCGGAATAATATGCATTTAATTAATATTTAACTTAATATCATTGATTTAAGACTTTCAAGTAAAACGGCAGTCCCAACGTGATAATTGTCGAGCTAATCGTGAGAGTAAATAAAACCAAACCGGAATAACGATAGTTGAATTTTCGTAATTATGCTAATTCAAAACTGAAAGGTCGGATAGTAGAGAAAAGACCGCATCAATACAAAGGCTCTTCGTTTAGCGGGTCTCGTAATGTATTACATTGTTCTGCTGCCAAGAGTTGTGAGAGCAAAATGTGGATAGCCCGCGGTATTTTCTTAACATTACAATAAGTTTGCTTGTATCGTCTCATTATAAGCTATTTCCAATATGTGAAGACGTCTAGACGTATACGATAAATATAGCATAGTTATTAATATTCATTCATTCTTCATCGATTTATTCTTCATCGTACATTTTTGATATTCGATTATGCGAACTGGCCGCGTAGAAAAATTCAACCAACCAAATCAAATCAGAAAATCAACATATAATTTTCTAGATTGAAAATAATCACAAACTTATCATGTAAGCACTGAAAGTGAGCACAATGAAATATGTATATCAGAATATTGCACAGCTATTTATTATATGAATTTCTCATTGCTTATTTTAATATTACATAAATATTATGTTTTATTTTCATTAACAAACTAACATAGTTCTTGTGTCTTGAGTCGGCAATTTTTTAGATCTTTAGTATTAAACAGGAGTAATAAACAAAAAATCCTATTTTCTCTTATGTATATTATTTATCCTTTAACGTTTATTAAGGCCACACTATCCTATCCATCATCTTGCAGTATCCCATAAAGCCATCCTCGAAACTACGAGTAAACGAAATATGAGCTAACGATCCGCCATTTATTTTGTGGTCTGTCCGTTATCACTGGAACAATGCAACTATGTCAAACGCCACATTCCTGATGCATTTTGGTGGGTACTCAATAAATATAAAAAGGGATTTAAAAAAAAAAAGTTATGATTGGCAGACATTTTATTCATACTGGCATTATGCAGATTTTTACAGTTCCTCTATTATATTGAACATAGAAGTGATTTTTTCTATTGTAATAGCCATATTGAATTTAAATTTCGAAAGTAATATTAAAAAGAAACTTTATAACATCAGTAGAATAATTTCTATTTACCCTTCCAACGAAAGGCAGCCCTGGCTTGTAGCGACGCCTCATGCTGTCAGCAAATCGAAGTTCTACGTAGTGTTGCTCGGCAGCAGGTGCGGCCGGTGACGAGTTGCCTACTCCAGTACCAACAGTGAGGTCAACACGAGCTGACCCGCCACCACACTTGGCCTCTATACGCCAAGTGCCAGATCGGGCCCCAGTTGCCAAAACTGCATTGAGCTTACGAACACCTGTGAAGAAAAAATGCATATATGATTCGATTTAAAAAATATACAGATTATCTCAGAATGTAGAATACCTGTCTCCTAGAAGTTTAGGGGTATTAAGAATATATTGCCATGCCGATACAATTAAACATAATAATAGTTCTGAAGATGACTAAATGTGATATAATATACGTACGTGATATACCTACGTGATACACTAAGTGATATAGAGGGCGTGATTGTAAAGATGAAGAAAGGCATGTTACGTTGGTTTGGACACATAGAAAGGATGAGTGAAGAAAGATTGACGAAACAGATATACAAAGCAAAAGTGTGTGCAAGAAGAGGCAGAGGAAGGCCACGTTCCAACTACCTGGATCAAATAGATCGGACTCTGAAGGATGGGAACGTTAAGAGTACTCGAAACCGACGAGCATGTATGAAGAGACTGATGAATGTGGACGAAGCGAAAGAGGTATGTAAGTCTAGAGAGAACTGGCGCTCTATACTCTCTGCCTACCCCGTTAGGGACTTGGCGTGATGATATGTTGTTGTTATGTTGTTGTTGTTGATATACCCGGTGCCTTCCAACACCGGGACAATGGTCCCCAAAGCTAGCCCTTTGGGGAGAGAGGGAGAGGGAGAGGGGTATTATATAGTTAGTACCCACAGACCCACTTTCCACCAGAGATATAATTTGGGTGCCAATGTCACATTGGCACCCAAATTATATCTCTGGCGATGGCGAGTCCATCGCCGTTACTCAAGTACGACTTATTACACACGTCTTTGAATTTCTTCTCAAACGTTTCCAGGTTCCCTCTCGATGTTTTCATTCACCGCTAAGCTCGTTGTGTGAACTGTACTTGAGTTCAGATAAACTCATCACAGTCTGATTCGAACTTGCCTTTACCAGATTACTGACTGGATACGCCTTTTATTAATATTTATCGTAGAAGCTCGCACAAGAAGTAATTGCTCTTCTTGAAATTTAATCCAGTATTTTAATAAAGTAATATATATATATATATATATATATATATGTATATACAATAATTATATATATATATATATATATATATATATATATATATATATATACAATAATATATATATATATATATATATAGTTCTACTGTACGTGTGTATGTCACTGAACTCTTGGTTAAACGGCTGGACCGATTTTAATGAAATTTTTGTGTGTCTTTAGGTAGATTCGAGAATGGTTTTGATTCAGAATTGGACCCGATAGGTGGCGCTGCGATCGTGTTTTAGGATTTTTTATTTTCCACCCGTGCGAAACGGGGCGGGACAAAATAGTAGCATTATAAAATATTATGTATAAGTATTTCTGCTTCATTTCGCTACATAACTACCAATAAACACGCTGAGTTGACAGTTTCAACATCATAAATTATACCATACACACTAACCATTTCTCACTTTCGTTTCAAACCTAACAAAAGCTACGTGCGTCCACTACAAAAACTTTTCGTCGTCCGTTATGACGTGTGACTTTTGCAAGGGGTCCACGAATGTAATTAATCAAACTGTATCTCGAGTGGACCCCCTTCACGCTGCGACAAGGTTGTGCCCTAACTTATTCTGATGTCGCATATAGCCTCGATTTTGTGTGTTGGAATACGATCAAGTGCTTCTTGTTCTAGAGTTATGTTATTTTAACTAGAGTTCTAGACTAGACTAACTAGAGTTCTAGAGTTATTTTAACAGAACAAGTTGTATAAATATTAACCAAATTAGGCATTTAAAAATAAAAATACAATCTATGCTCTATATATATAAATACTAGCTTATGCCCGCGGCTTCGCCCGCGTGGAGTTCGAAAAAGTAGCTTATGTATTTTCCTGCTAGAATCGGTTCAGCCGCTATGCCGTGAAAGAGCATCATACTTTATAATATTAGAACGCTGAATTTTCGGGATAAAAAAAAGTAGCCTATATCCTATTCCTAGGTATAAGCCATCACTATTTCAACTTTCAGCCAAATCGGTCCAGCCGTTTTGCCGTGAAAGAACCGCAAACATCCAAACTTACAAACTTTAACATTTATAATATTAGTAAGATATATCTATACCCTACCCCGTTTCACTAGGGCGCATTATGGTTACATGGACAAGAATAGCCGTAAAAGATTTTTTTTTCATTAGCTTCCATTCTATCATGCTACGACTTATATGGCCTAAGCCATGCTAAAAAGCTAATAAGCCGTGGTGGCCGAGTGGTTCGAGCAGTTGCCTGCGACGCAAAGGTCGCAAGTTCGAATCCCAACTGTACCAATGAGTTTTTCTGAACTTAAGTACAGTGATTAGTCACACCACGAGCTTTAGGAGGTGAAGGAAAACATCGAGAGGAAATCTGCATGCGTCTGAGAAGAAATTCAAAAGGCGTATGTATAGTCGTGCTTGAGTAACGGCGATGGACTCGCCATCTGTCACGTTGGCACCTAATATTCCTCTGGCGGAAAGTGGGTGTGTGGGTATTACCTATACACCTCTGCCTATCCCTTCGGGGACCCTTGTGGGAAGGCGTGAGGATATATATATATATATATATATATATTATATAAAATATATATCATCTAAAACCAGAAACTGCTTGCATAGCGCCTAGCTCTTATTTGGGCTTACTACGAACACGTGTACATCACGATAGCTGTCAGTTGTAAGTCAAACATACGTAAGGCAAATGTAATCTATTGCCGTTTGATGGGGGTCGGCGGGAAGATGACACGGAAAGGCTTTTCCGGCCGGCACGTTCGCGGTCATGCTATGTTCACCTCGTGGCTTAACAAGCATAGTGTCAGCGCCTTAATGTAAGAGTATTGAAATAAACACTATTATTTAGTTTTTCAAGAGAGCTAGGGCATAACGGGTTTCCCCTTTCGAATTTGGAGCTGCCCGACTGGGGCAGGACCTCAACTTTATAGAAGTACGTAACCAAATAACACAATTTTTTTGTGTTGTGTTCCTACGTGGTGAATAAGGTTTCCAGTAATGGAATGGGAGGATTGTTATATTGTGTTGGCAGCAGAGGGATTAGTCCCATTATGCTGCCAACACAGTATTACTCTCCAAACACAGAGTGGCAACGCGCAAGTGATACTTCGGTATTGTAAGCGTAAATAGGCTGCGGTAACCGTTTTTGATCAGGTAGGCCCCTATGCTTGTTTGCCACTTCTGTTGTATAAAAAAAAGTAAACCTTTTAAATATTACACGAAGGTACTTATAATAATAATAATATAATATTTTTTTATTTTTATTATATTATTATTATTATAATTATATTTACGATAATATTATAATTATATATTTACGAAGATACTTAGTCTGATAAAAGCCGTAGTTCTTATCTAGCCACAACAGGAGATTTACAGTGGAAGGGAATATGGAGAACACGATTGCATGTCTTTCAGAAGAAATTCAAATATGTATAGTCGTGTTTCAGAATCGGCGCCGGACAAATCATTTTTTCATGTTGGCACTTAAATATAATATAATAATAAATCCTTATTTATATAATAATAATTATTATTATATATAACATTAGTCACACCACGAGCTTTGCGGTGAAGGAAAACATCGAGAGGAAACCTGCATACGTCTGAGAAGAAATTCAAAGGCGTATGTATAGTCGTGCTGTTTCTTTACCGGAAAACTGTATAGAAAGGTAAAAAGTAACGGCCAAAAGCTAAACTCTCCAAGAGAAATAACTTCAGAACGAACAATGTTTCTTTAGGACGATAGAAAAAAGAAAGTTCCATACTTTTTCACTTAAAAGAACGAATAAATAAAGTTGGGGACAATCCCATAGTTTCTTTTATTGAAACAGTAATAAGTTTGTATGAAACGTTAAAGTTCGTCTTTGGTTCGGAATCAGTTTAATGTAATGTTATTTTAACTGTGCTAGCTAAGTCTGGCATTTTATGTACTATATTATGTATATACATATATTGGCTATATATATAAAGGTGTAAAGGTATTGCCCACACAACCACTTTCCTCACCACCAGAGATATTGTTTTTAAAGGTGGTAGGTGGCGAATTCATCGCCTATATATATATATACGACCACTATAGTAAGGCGTATTAGGCCTGGCTGGAGGCCTAGGTCTCGCCATTGACCGGTTAAGTAGCAAAAGTTCCCGGAACTCACGCTACGAGAGACAATACAAAAAAAAAAAGGCGTATTAGGCGCACCTTATTTTCGCTGAACCTGTGTAGGTGCCAACGTGACAAATCTTAGTCTATCGCCGTTCCTCAAGCAAGACAATAAATACGTCTTATACAAACATACATACATATCATCACGCCGAGTCCCTAACGGGGTAGGTAGAGTAGTGCGCCAGTTCGCTCTAGATTTACGTATATACCTCTTCCGCTTCGTCCACATTCATCACTCTATTTTCATCTTACATGCTCACTGGATTCGAATACTCTTCGAATCCACTGGATTCGTTCTGTCCGTTCCGTTTCGGCGTTGAGACGTTCCCATCCTTGAGTGTCCGATCGATTTGATCTAGGTTGGAACGTGGTCTTCCTCTGCCTCTACTTGCACACACTTTCGCTTTGTATATCTGTTTCGTCAACCGTTCATCACTCATTCTTTTTATATGTCCAATCCAAAGTAACATGCCTTTCTTCCTCTTTACAATCACACCCTCATTCACGCCAGTTGTTTTGCGAATCTCTTCATTGCGGGCTCGATCTGAGATCATTACTCCGCACATTTTTTAAAGAGATCGCATCTCAACTGCACTTTATGCTATTTTCATGCTTCCTCTGACATACTCAGGATTTGCTGCCGTACAACAAATCGGGCACTAATATCGCGTTGCAGACTGCTACTCAAGCATTGTTGCTCAGATTTTTAATGCCCAACAACGCTGACGTGCACTCATTTACTTTTATTTCTTTCGCTTGATCTATATTCTAGTTTGCATATACATGCTTGACGATTTCTTGTACTTTCGCTTACACGTAGAAACTTTACATAATTATAAAGTTATTAAGTACTTATAGGTATTCCAAACACAATTTATTACTTGAAACTAACGACAGCTAACTATTTTACTGGGAATAGTTAAGTTCGCCAGCTCATTTGCGGGCCACCAAAGTTAATGAACGTTCAGTTTAATTAAGTTGGAGCTTTGATAGTAATTGCTGGTTTCTTGTTTAATTTTCATATCTTTAGACGTATCGTGGTTTCAATTTGTGTAACTTGTAGAAGTCAAACGGTTGTAGTATTTACTTTACGATAACGCACTCAAATTGGAACGAGTTCCCCGTTGAGGTTTTCCCTAGAGAGTACAGCATGGAGTTCTTCAAGAAGAGTGTGAAAATATTCCTGCAGGGTCGGCAACGTGCGACATTGGCACCTAAAAATATTTATTTATTTATTTAATATCCATATTAGAACGGCCAGAAGCCACTTATACTAATAGGTAAACACATTCATTCTGTCTTCTCACAGAACTCCAAACATACCGACAAGATATTCTTCCATTCATCCGCAAACAAATCACATTCAGGGTAATTATCCAGTAAGGCGTTGAATGCGGCGAGAGTGCGCGGGATAGGAGAGCGGGCACGTGCTACTGTGCGCGACACTGGCTCACAGAAAAGCTTGTGCTTTCTACCACGCGTATAAGTATTGGGTACGAAGATACGACACAACTCGTCATGAAGAACAGGAGCGTTAATGTGACCACGAATTGTCTTCAGACCAGTTACCATCTGGACATGTTTCCTCCTGGCTTGAAGAGAGTTAAACCCTAGGCTACCAAGGAGAAATTGAGTGGGATATTGGTATGGGTAGTATCCATACACTCGCTTGTACAAGTACCTAAGGAATGCCTTCTGTACCTTTTCAAGCTGAATGGAGTATTTGCTCTCGTGTGGGTTCCACACAGAATCACTCGACTCTAGCTTGCTACGGACTAAAGCAGAGAAAAGCATCCTCAGAGCCTGCACACTAGTGAAATCACGTGTGTTTCTTAGAACAAATCCCAGACGGACAGATATATCCAGCGATGAGTGGGTGTGTGGGCACTATAACTCTACACCACTGCGTACTCCTTTTGGACCCTTATGGGAAGGCGTGAAGATATTATATACGGTTCATTACTACGATCAGCTTAAATAGGAGAAGTTGTATCCTACTAGAATACACAAAGAAAAAAAGTAGCTTTAGACTTCTTTGAATTAAACCATCGTAATCAATGTCTGTATACACCAGCCTTCATCAGAGTTTATTAAAAAGTAATTTTGTTACTTCACTTCATAACGTAAAGTATGCAAGGATAATCGTAATTGAATTTTAAATAAGCCGTAAGTAACAACATAAACAAACTCAGTACCGGAAATTGGATCTGTCGGATATCGGAAGCCGGTCTTAGATCAGTGGGTGACAAACAAGAAAAGGCTTTTAGTCACTGGATCACTTTAAACGCAGGTATTGTTTGCCTTGTAGCATCCTCTCTAGAGATTTGATCCCGATTATGTGATTTAAGATTTTTGTTAACTCATAAGAATTTACAATGATTCACTTACTGGGAAACAATACACTAGCTAAGGTGAACAGTGTCAGAAACATAATTATTTTTAGTACTTATTTAGAGGTAAACAACAAAAAAGACTGGTAATATCAAAGGTAATACTATAATTTTTTTGTGTTGTGTTCCTACGCGGTGAATAAGGTTTCATTACTGGAAACCTCCTTGGGGAGGGGGGAGGATTGTTACATCGTGTTGGAAGCAGAAGGATTAAACCCATTATGCTGCCAACACACTATAACTCTCGTATCGTGTGATACTGCGGTATCGTGAGCGTAAATAGGCTACGGTAACCGCTTTCCATCAGGTGGGCCGTATGCTTGTTTACTACTCTTGTTGTATAAAAAAAAAATATGATACAAGGTACATTGCAAACAAGTACTATTGAGCTCTAGATCATTCTCAACAGTACACGAATATAGGAGTACTGGATTTGGCATGCAATGTTATTTTCTATAACAAAATTGAGGTTTTCCTAGAGATTACAACGTAAGCTTCTTTAATAATGGTGTGCAAAAATTTCACGCCGAAATATTTCCCTGTATTAGCCGCCTATCTACTATTACGTAGGCATTGGAAATACGGCATTTAGCAATAGTCTAGTCTAATAACATATCTAGCTTTTAATACTAGTTAGACTAGGGGACATTAAACCGTATAGTCTGCACGAATATACTTTTTTGCGTGATTTATGTTCCATTGCGTCTAAAATAACACGAAGCATAATATCAAATGCAAAGAAACATTATTTATATGTAAAAATATAAACAGGACTTTTAACAAAAGGTGGAAAGTGGGTGTGTGGGTACTACCTTTACACCTCTGCCTACAACTTCGGGGACCCTTGTGGGAAGGCGTGAGGATATATTATCATTTTAATGATAGTTAAATAGAGAACAGGTGCCAACAGCGATTATGTCAAAACCTCAAGTACAAATGGACACTGACATTAACATTCATGTTAGTATTAGTTGGTAGTATGTGAAATGCAATATTGTGAGATGTGAGATAGGTACATTATTGGCAAGGGTGTCTGAAGGGGTAATAACGCACTATATTCTTCAAGAATGTATCTGTCACTTCAGCTTCGGTGCCGCAGTGACATTATGAACGTCTTGTAATTTCTTCTCAAACGTAAAGTTTTGTTCCGATGTTTCCTCTCATCGTAAAGTTGTTGGTGCAATAGATCATTGTATAAAACCTTTAATGAAACTGACAGTCAGACTTCGAACCTGCAATCTTAATTCTACAGGTAACTATTTTAAGGCCTAAACTTCTATTGGGTATTGATAATTGTCCAATTGGTAATAGTTAATCGATAAGCCGTGGTGGCTGAGCGGTTCGAGTAACCTGCAATTCCAAGATTGCATGTTGGAAACCCGACTGTACCAATGAGTTTTATGGTGAAGGAAAACATCTAGAGGATACAGGCATACATCTGAGAAGAAATTCAAAGACGTATGTAATGGAAATATAAAGATATAAGTATTGTTGTGCTTGAGTAATGGCGATGGGCTCGCCATCTAAAATATAGCTCTGGTGGAAAATTACAAATTAATAATCATTAGGGCTATTTTTAAACATACCTTCATCCATAGACAACTGATCCCATAACGCAACTTTGGTGCCAGCCGGGTCGCTGAGAGCAACGTTCGCTAGTTCATCGCGCACCAGTCTCAGGTCGTGATCCAATGCAAAAATCCAAAAGGTTACTGAAACAATAATAAACAATCAATAATTGCTTTACAATGCTACGTGTTGATGGATACAGGGTGACACAGAAAATTAAACAATTGTCTTCTGGAAAGTACAAGGTGTTGTGTAATGTATGTATCCTCCAGGACGTTGCAATTGTTTTTATCTTTGGAGTTACTAAAGGTAACAAAATGTTTAAATTATTATAAGTTCGCATTCCAAAACATGGCTTTATGGGTTCTCATCATATAAAAAAATGGGACTATTGCTAGTCCCATTTTTTATGCGTCCTGTATAACGATAATAGATGAAGTAAACATGAAATCGGAAACATTTTTCGTAGCAATAAACGCCTGGGATCGACTTGACATTTACTAAAATATATTTCGCTTCGCACGGTTGGGCATTAGATTTTTTTAAAAGAAAATATAACCTATGTCACTCAAAGTGAATGTAGCTTTCCAATAGTGAAAGAATTTTTCTAATCGGTCCAGTAGTTTCGGAGCCTTTTCAGTACAAACCAAGAATCAAATCTTTCCTCTTTATAATATAAGTATAGTATAGATTCACTTGTACCAAAAATACAAAATTGGTGATTACTAAAGCAATTTCGTCATTTTTCAACATTTTTAGGTATCGCATCATAAAGTTCTTAGCCCAATTTTAGAGTAACATAAAACAGCCTCGTAAACACAGCAAAATTAATGACAAAGAGGAAAAACACATAACACAGGCATTGCGTATGAAATTTGTGAAAATTCTCACTTGAATACCTGCAGTTTAATACCAACATTTTACGGCACGCACTAATTTTGATGTTGTTTATATTAAGTACATTTAACGTTTTCATTCGAATAAACTGAGTCTTAGCAATTTGTTTTGAAAATTATGATCTTTTATGACACTCTTAAATAGAGACGTGGAAGTGGAGCAGTTTATGTATTAAGTTGCAAACTTAAGATTGTAGGTTTAAACCCAGGCTTTTTGTGAAAATGAGTTTTGAACTAAGTACATTCATACTATATATGGACTTAAGTATCATTATATGTTCAGGGAAAAATGTAAAAGGCAGGTCACCCTTTGACGTCCTTTTTAGGTAGACGTAAAGATTATGTAGTAATAAATAATGTAAACGAATTCTTAAGTAAACAAGAAAAACATTGTATTGATGATGGGTTTAATTAAAAGATTTTATTCAAAGAGTTAAAAGTTACTATCAAACGTAAACTAATTCAAATAATCTTTACACAATATTAGAAGCCGTGGTGGCCGAGTGGTTCGAGCAGTTGCCTGCGACGCAAAGGTCGCAAGTTCGAATCCCGACTGTACCAATGAGTTTTTCTGAACTTAAGTACAGTGATTAGTCACACCACGAGCTTTACGGTGAAGGAAAACATCGAGAGGAAAACCTGCATACGTCTGAGAAGAAATTCAAAGGCGTATGTATAGTCGTGCTTGAGTAACGGCGATGGACTCGCCATCTGTCACGTTGGCACCTAATATACCTCTGGCGGAAAGTGGGTGTGTGGGTATTACCTATACACCTCTGCCTACCCCTTCGGGGACCCTTGTGGGAAGGCGTGAGGACATACAATATTAGAATAAACAAATGATAGCCATACATCCACTCCTGTCTGTTTTTTTCTTGCAAACGGTGGTAACTGTAATTTAATATTTAGTACGTCATGTGTGCCCTGTGCCCCTTCGTTGAATACAATGTTTTTTAATCAAATTTATTTTGATTTGAATTACGTAAAGTTAATTCTTTCGCATATATTTTATTGTTAAAACAATATAATATTTGGCTTGATATAGGTACAACCTGTTATGATAAAAGATTGTTTTGAATGAATCACTGATTAATTTATCCCAACACCTTAGAACTCAACCAATCTTCCACTGCATTATTACAAATGAGTTTGTACTCTCAGAAGAATGATTTCTCCGTTGTGGTTTTCCGTGGAGAGTACGGCGTAGAGTCCTTCAAGAAGTGTCAAAAGGTTTTTATATGGCCCGCAACGTGCCAGTTCAGCTTGGCAACACGAGGGTTGGGAGGGTCAAGTACCTAGTAATGTAGCTTTGGTCATGTCGTACAAAGTAATGGTAGTGGAAGAGTGATTAGGAGCATCTTTAATCGATGAGTCGAAAAACCTAAGAAGCATCAAATCGAATCATAAGAGGGAATAGTAGCTTAGGGCAAGCAATGATATTTGCATATTCAATACATAGCTAAGGTTGTATGTATAATAATTAACTAAAAAATAATAATCAAACCGAATCAGTTAACGTACTTTTTGAAGTGACTTTCATTTGTAAGCTACCTTTATTTATTTATTTATTTATTTATTTAATATTTTGCAACAGCTTACAATTTTATAAACTGACAGTATACCCTGATGGGCGTAGCAACACAATAATTTTCTTATTCCTTAAATTAATACATACTTCAATATTAAATTTACTTAAAATTATGATAACATTTATACCATTAAAATTTAAAATGTTTTGAGATCAAAGCTAGTTATAATTTAATGTTATAATGTAATTCCTATAACTAATGACAACAACTATATGTTAAATAATAAAATATATATCTATCGTATAATACATGGTGGATAAGTGATAAACAATACCTAAGTATTGTTTAATGTTTAAATTTATCATCTAAATATTCTTGTATAGTGTAGTAGGCTTTTTTGTTCAATAATGTTTTTACTAGTTTTATATATTTACTTATATCGTTTTCTTTTTTAATATTATCGGGTAACTTGTTATATATTTTGATAGACATTATTTGAGGGCTTGTTGAATGTAGAGTTAATTGTGAGGGAGGTAGTAACAGATGGTTTTCGCGTCTTAGAGTATATTTTCTTTGAATATTTTCATTTTTAGTAAAAAAGTTAGGGTATTTACGAACGAATTTACATATTTCCAATATATATATGCATGTCAAGGTTAGTATTTTATACTTTATGAAGATAGGTTTACAGCTTTCAGTGTTATTGATGTTGGCTAGAATGCGAATAAGTTTCTTTTGTGAGGTTAATAATGATGGCGCATCTGTACTATTTCCCCATAGTATAATGCCATAGTTAAACCACGAGTAAGCGTATGCGTAGTATAAATTGAGTGCAGTTTGAAAGTTGGTAGATTTTTTTATTTCACGGAGAGCATATACAAATTGAGATATTTTCGATTTAATTTTTTGAATGTGTTGTTTCCATTTGATATGGGTATCTATTATTATACCTAAGAGTGGGAATTCATTAACGTGTTCTAGGAGTACATTTTCGAAGTGAATAGTTAGCTTTAAGGATTGCTTTTGATGTGGATGGAATGTTATTACTTTAGTTTTATTAAGGTTTATTTCTAGATTATGGTCGTCTAGCCATGCTTTTGTTTTATTAAGAACTAAAGTAAGTTTATCACCTAGGTTATCCGGAATTTTACTAGTTGTTAAAATCGACACATCATCTGCAAACAGAATACACGTATCGTCTATAATTTTAGGTAAGTCGTTTATGTAAATGAGAAAGAGCAAACAGCCGATTACACTTCCTTGTGGTATGGACGCGTCAATAGGTTTTCTTTCTGATCGCACATTCTCTATCTGTCTTGTAGCTTCGTTATGGAATTCAATTTCGACATATTGTTCTCTATTACGTAAGTAAGAGGTGAACCATTTATGTGTTATGCCTCTTATACCAATGCCGTATAATTTATTTAACAGTATATCGTATCGTACTTTATCATAGGCTTTTGTCATGTCTAGTAATATGCCTGCTGCATAGTTCTTTGTATCCATTATTGAGAGGGCTTCCTGAATGTATTTATATACTGCTAATGACGTTGACCTTTTTCTTCTAAACCCATTTTGTGAGTTATCAAAAATATTGTATTTTTCACAAAACTGATATACACGCGAACACATAGCTTTTTCAAAAATTTTTGATGCTGTGTTTAGGAAAGCGATGGGTCTGTAATTATTTTTATTAGTTTTATCTTTTTGTTTATGGATTGGTTTAATAATTGCTGATTTAAGAGAATCCGGGAAAACGCCCTCCTCAAATGATTGGTTAATTAGTATCGTGAATGGAACGGTTAGTTCGTCAGCGCATTTTCTTAAGAGATACGGGGGAAGTTCATCTGTTCCGTGACTGAGGGTATTTTTTAGATTTTTTATAATTTTGTGTATTTCTTTGTAGTTTACAGGTTTTAGATACATGGATGTCTCTGTAGGGTTAATAACTGCTTGTCCCCGGGGCTGAATATTTGATTGTTGGTTATTTCTATCACCAATAGACGCGAAGAAGCTATTGAATGTGTTTGCAATTACTTCAGGGTTGGAGGTGATACTATAGTTTATGTTTAATGTAATATTTTTGAATTGTTTTTTGGGTTTTTTATTTGTATAGTCGTTTATTATACTCCACATTGTTTTTATTTTATTTTGTGATTTATACATTTTCTTTGTGTATTGTAACTTTTTTGAGATTATTATTGACTTTTTCAATATTTTTTCATATTGTTTATAATATTGTTTGATTATGTCGTTATTGGATTGTTGTAGTAATATTTTTAGTAATCTTTTGTTCTGACACGATGTCTTTATACCTTTTGTGAGCCAGTATTTTTTTGTATGGTTTTCCAATTTAATTTTCCGTTTAGGTATGTGTTTGTTTAGAAGTATCGTTAGCGTTTTTTTAAATGTTTCGTAATTTTCGTTGGTATTTTTAAAAGATGGTAGTAAGTTGTGCCAATCTATTAATGTTATTTCGCTTTTAAATTTTTCTATATTTTTGTAGTTAAATATGCGTTTGATTTTATACCACGATATTGGTATTGGCTGTTGTGTAATATTCATATGTATAATTGTACATAAGTGATCAGAGAAACCAAAATCTTGAACTGAAGTAATTAGTGAGTGCTTATAAAAGTTTGTGAATATTAAGTCTATGCAAGTAGATGTATTATGTGTTGAATGTGTGGCTTTATTTATGTATTGGGTGAATTTGAATTCTGACATTAAGTTTATTAGTTTGTTAGTTCTTGTATTATTATGCAATATATTTATGTTGAAGTCGCCTCCTATAATTATGTCTTGTTTTGCATACTTTGTGTTTATATATGTTAAAATTTCTTCCATTTTTTTGTAAAACAAATCTTCCTCTCTTCTGTTCCAATATAAATTAATTAAGATGATATTTTCCTTCGGCAGTTGTATTGCGCATAATTCAAGGGAGTAGTCTTCTGACATTTGAGATATTTCATTTCTCTCGATATATTCCATGTGGTCTTGTATGAGAATGCAGACTCCTCCACCGCCTCGACTTTTACGACAATAATATGCTGCAGTTTTATATCCCGTTACTTGTAGCATATTTATTTTTTCTTCTGTTAACCAGGTTTCTGACATACATATAATTTGGTATGTTGGGTTGAGTTCGGTGAATGATTCTATTTGATCAACTTTATTACAAACGCTTTGGAAGTTTTGGAACATGATATTAAAATGTGGGTCTTTGCTTACGAAAGGAGTTATTATTCATATTTTGTGATGGTGCGGTCCTCATACTCTGTTCTGTATTTATTAGGTGTTCGTTCTTCTTATTTGGTTGTTTGTTTAAAATGACTTTATTCCCTTCGATGTAGAGTTGGTTATTACGTATTATAGCATATAGTCCTTTTCTCCGTGCATTGATCATCTCATTTTTTATTTCGTTCCTTTGGTTTCTTCCGTTTTCATCCAGAAATTTCGAAACTGAGTGTTGTGTGCCTTGGAAATAATGAATATTTTTTAGTATGTACTTTGTCATTTTTTTACTGATAAGTTCAACGACTAATGGGCGATTGCGACGTTCGCTATATCGGCCCACTCTATAGGTATCTTCTATGTAGCCAGTTAAATCTACTTGAATATATTCGTAGAGTAGTTCTATTATTCTCATATCTAAGTCAAATTCTGATTCTCTGTAGTGTTCTGTGAGGCCATAGATCACAATTTTGTTGGAACACTCCTCAACAGTGGTCTTTGTTTCTGCTGGTACTTGTTTGGTGCATATATGTTGCAAATCCAATATTTTTTTGTTCAATTTTACTTCCTCTATTTCCATTTTTTCTATTTTTGAGCTCATAATATTAATATTTTCTTTCAATAGATTATTTTCCTTGAATAAAGTTTCAATTTGTATGTTCAATTCTTCTTTGAGTTTACTTATAGCTTTTGCAATTTCGGTTTGAATGGTGTTTTTTATTTCTGTTATGATATATGCGTTGTTATCTTTAAGTTGTTCGCATAAGGTCTCTTTTAAGTTTTGCAGTGTGATGTCTGTGTTTTTCTCTATTGGAGTAGCATGCGGGTCCTGCATGAGTGCCATGCAGAATATATAAATCTACCCAGAAAATAATATGAAGTACCCTTCGTCACAATATCAACTTTAAAAGTCCCAAATTGAACAACAAATTCTCCCAACATTCCGAAAGTTAATTTATATCTAAATGGTCGTAAAGCAGTTGGTAACGAAATGTATGGGACTCTGCTTTGCAATTAATTACACCTAGTAACACCCGGGTTAGGTTGAAACTTGCACAATAAAGAGAAAGTTGGTTGGTCGGCCAAGTTAAGCAAGCCCGTTGGCTCGAGACTACGAGCAGGTTTGGCGAATTTTACTTCGATGTTTCCGCATGCACGAATGAGTCTCCGACAAATGTTCAAAGTAAATTTTGTGAGTTTCGGTTCAAATCGTTTGTTGGTGAGTTCAGTTTTATTGATACCTGGCAAACATTCTGCTTTGGATGGACGTTTCAATTTCGTAGTCTCATCTAGATAGCTCTTTAGGAGTGATAAAAGCTGGCGGCTTTTACTTCTTTTTAGCCCATAAGTGCAAGCAATAATAATAATATCACTCATGCGTAACAGACCTAATAATAATAACAGAAATTATATGCAAGCATTTAAGGAGTGAACTGATTCCACTTCACTAATGTAACAAAGATTTGATTGTTTATTTATTTTTCATAGTATTTTTTTAATGGAAAATTTCCTTTGGTCTTATGTAAAGTACTACATTACATTACATGTATGCACAAGTGCTGGTAACATATATGCAAATCAGTTTATCTCACCAGCACTCGAACAAATACTTTCATGATTGCCGAAATATACATGTATGTACATAAATGTATATTATTCCGGAGAAACATTACATGGAAATCCTTGTCAGCAATTCATATTTATAGAGGATCCTATTATAATGTCAAATGGTACTTACTAGTCTCCCCTGGTCTGTAGTGGTGACGAGCTGGACGTACGATAACGTCCCTGACAGGGCCAAGTAGACGAATGACGCTATGACTCTTGGCTGTGCAGTCGTCATTGCCAACACACCCCACAGTTGTGTGCAATGTGCAGTGCGTCGCAGGGGATGGCGGAATCTTCAGAGAAATAATCCCGTAACCTGTAACAAAGATAGAGTTGAAAAGATATTCACACGAGAAGTCTTTGAGAAACATTTTTGAATTAACATATCAGATCACACCCCTCTTTGAATTTCAAGACTATACTGTGCCAAAAACTTCACTGTTTTTATGCAGTTGCTCTTACCCACTTCATATGATTCGAATTAATATCTTAGGAGATTAAACTATTTTAAAGAAACGCATTTTTATCATGCAAAATGACGTGCTTGGCGGGCGATTATGTGGGGGTGAGGGGGGGGGCAGAATCTTCCAACAAAAATAAAATATTAAAATATACGTGTAAAACCACGGGGTACAAGTAGTATATATGTAACTAACTGCATCTTCACGCCGTTTTCCATCCGTAGCAGGTTTGAACCTGCAATCTT
Organism: Drepana arcuata; assembly: GCA_016069955.1. Classification (NCBI taxonomy): domain Eukaryota; kingdom Metazoa; phylum Arthropoda; class Insecta; order Lepidoptera; family Drepanidae; genus Drepana; species Drepana arcuata. The sequence continues at coordinate 24,539 of JACCPG010002010.1, read as the reverse complement.
GACTTTGCCCGCTAGGTGCACTAACCACAGCGACAACGACATAGTTATGATCATCATCATCATTATATAATCACGCCGAGTCCCTAACGGGGTAGGCAGAGAGTATAGAGCAGTTATCTCTAGACTTACATACCTCTTTCGTTTCGTCCACATTCATCAGTCTCTTCATAGATGAGTTGCCGTCCTTGAGCATAGTTATGATATCAGCAAAATATATTTTCTTAGAGTAACCCATAATGTTTCAAGACTTATAAGTGCTTCTACACTTAGTGCTTCTTGTGCTTATACGAGTATTTCAAACCATAATACTATTACTTATTACATCGCAAGCCTTTATGTTTCGTTCCTTAGCTCACAAACACTATTTGAAAAACTCGCATACACTTGCTTCAGCATTCAAGTGGTAATTTAACGTAGTGGTAAGTTATTTAGTAAACAGTCTCAAGCGCTTTGGTACTTTAATAATATGTACCTGGATGACCGAGCTTAGCTCGGTATTTTTCACATTTATATTATTTCTCATTTCAGAGATATCTTTTAGGTGCTGTCGTGACGTGAAAGATGTCGAGTTGCTATTTCTTAACACGACTATACATATGCACGTCTTATGTACATTGTGCCTTTAAATTCCTCCTTTGACATTTAATATTTAAATACTATTGTAATATACTTCTGGATATCTTGAACTAAAGCAACTGCAACTAGATTAAGCAAATCTTGTACTATATCATAAGTGAAGATTAAACATACCTCTGTTTAAAATATATTAATCTCGCTTATGCCCGCGGCTTCGCCCGCGTGGAGTTCGAAAAAGTAGCTTATGTATTTTCCTGCTAGAATCGGTTCAGCCGCTATGCCGTGAAAGAGCATCATACTTTATAATATTAGAACTTTGAATTTTCGATATTAAAAAAAAGTTGCCTATGTCCTATTCCTAGGTAAGCCATAACGATTTCAGCTTTCAGCCAAATCGGTTCAGCCGTTTTGCCGTGAAAGAACCGCAAACATCCAAACTCACAAACTTTCACATTTATAATATTAGTCAGATCAGATACTTGTACCAATGTGGTTTTGATGAACAGTGATTTGTCACACCACGAGCTTTACGACGAAGGCTTTACGTGAGGAAACCTGCAAACGTTATGGAAATAACACAAAGATGCGCTTGGGAAATGTCTACGTACTCGCTATCTGTCACGTTGGTATCTAAAGTACCTGTCAGATACACACATACTTTAGTTATGAACGAACAAATAAAACCATTCCTCAACTAATAATCAGACCGTTATTATTACTGGTTTTCTAGCAAGTCGAGTCTTAAAGTGTGTAGTTACTTAAAATAAAAGCTAAAAAATATTTTACAACTGTGAAAGTTGTATAACGTAGTCTAAGTCTTAAGAATTGAAAACAACCAATCACATAATGTACTTCAACTTCCCACGGCATTGGTAATATCAGGGTGAAACACAGTAATAAACGGAGGTTGCACACCCCATTTAAACTCAAGGAAAGCTACAAGATTCTTCGATACCGACAATAAAAGCTCTTGGAGGACCTCCAAATGGAAAAGATGCCGGAGAAATTCCCAGTTCGTGCGCCAACGGAGTACTTAAATGAACCAGACACTATTAAAGGTAGGAGTTATTACAGCATCCAAACGTAAAAAGTCGCAGACGTTCACCGATTTCTTTTTAATCCTCTCGATTTGGAGCTTATATTGAAAGCCGATTGTCTCCTGCGTTTAAATTTTTTTAAAGAGATAATAAAATTAATCTCTCATCAAACACCCATACAATACATAATACACAATAAAAATATACACCTTAAAAATATATTCTGATTATCGTCTTAAATAAATATTCAAAGTCAAAATCAACGAAATATTAGTCTTTTAGTACCTGGGATATAGTCCCGCTTGGACTTGTAAATATTTTGTGTCCGAATGAAAAACGGAACGCTTATATCATTCATCGACTGTTACTCTGTCACAGCCAATTTGTCAGTCCTAATCTACTAGACTGATTAAGCTAAAATTATTTGAAAACATATGCATTTGTGTGACCAAAACATGGACGCGTCATGTTAATGAATTAAGAATTAGACATTATATTTATTTCCTCTTTTGATTATTGATAGAAAAATCATAACGTATGTAATATTATTATGTGATGAACGAACCCTTCGTTTACTCCAGTTAGCAATATAAATTTGTTTTATAAAAATTAAGAAAGGTATATTACGATGATTTGGACATATAGAAAGGATGTAAATATAATGTGAAAATAAAATGCAACTATGTGTAAGAAGAGGCCAAGAAAGTCCACGTTCCAACTATCTAGATCAAATCTATCGTACACTCAACGACCGGAACGGCAAGAGTACTCGAAACCGACGAGCATTTACGAAGACACTGATGAATGTGGACGAAGCGAAAGAGGTGTATTGTAGAGTATAGGTTCCTAGTATAGACCTTGCAGGAATCTTTCCACACCCTTCTTGAAGAACTCCATGCTGTACTTATCGCTTAGCTAGTTACGTCTCAAAGCAATACGTATAACGTAACAGTCGAGATCACTTCCAGCCGTCCAATAAGCAGTTTAAGAACTAATTCCCCTGACTTTTACCAGCGTCAGGTAAAATGTAACTCAACGGAAGTTTGGTCACGTCGCAACAAAATTGTGGTCACTGGCACCGCTCAAACTTTCAAAGTATTGACTTTCTGAAGTTGTTACTGCTTTTAGAAAGTTCGTGTCTAAGGCAGGCAATTGTATTAATTGAAATAGATATGAAGCACACTTACGATATTACGTTGACTTTTTTTATGAAAACACTCCTTGATGTTTGAGATTTTTAAGGTGAATTATGACGTATGGTTTGTATATTCTAGAATAAATCAAAATACTTAAGTACTTATCATCTCAGCGAGCCCTTTACGAGATACTCAGGGAGAGTAGAGCTTCAATTATCTCTGTACTTGATGACCCCTTTCGGTTCACGCATATTCATCAGCCTCTTCATACATACATTCATACGAAATATTTTTAACATACAAAAATGATAACCAATACAATAATCAACTATAGAAAAAATACCTCTACGGCGTAGGCTTTTGCTACGCGAATACTTGCTACGAGCTCTACGAGGATATTAAATAAAATTTCCGATTCAATGCACTTGACTCATATCTCTTATGACGTCATCTTATGAAGAGGTAATTCATAAAAATATAATATATATGAGCAACATCTCTTATTTATGTTGCTTAGTGAGTAAAGTGTAGTATATATTACTCTATTTTCCTATTCTTAGGTACTTTTTAGGTCCTCACCGGAACCTTTCAAACTTGTTTTTTTCTAATTTTACTTTAAGATTGATAACATTTACTTAATTTATCATTGCCTGTTATATGGATAAAGCGAAATATGTATTTGTATATATTAAGTCTAGATGATCTGGCGCTCCACTCTCTGCCTACCCCGTGATGATAATATGAATGAATGCAAGTAATGACAGTATAACTAATAACAACTTCTTGTTTATACATAAAATCCAAACTCATGTAGGCATCATTGAAGTAATAACTTGTTAAGTTGTCTGAGTTAATAAAAACTTTAAACTAAGAAATACAGATTTCATGAAGCTTTTCATCTAATTGGGTATTATTTTGTACTGGTTATAGGATATCCAATTATTGTCGGAAATCCGAAAAGTTGAACTCAGTAAATATTTCCAAGCCGTTGTTATTACGGAGCATGCCTAATAATCTTGAAGAGTTATCAAACAAACCATCTCCTCCCTCGTTCCCAAACAAATATTAAAACGTTTTAATAGAGGTTCTCATTAAAACTTATATAGCATCATCATAGAAAGTACCTTGAAGGTACTTTCAATCAATATCAATTTCATATACATAGAGGAAAGATTTGATTGTTTCAAATATATATCTTAAAGCAAGACATGAAGATTCATGTCTACTGGCAGAAGTGGGAAGGAACACACTCCTCTCAACGGGGATATTTGGTGTCAACGTGACAGATCGCCGTGTTCTTCAGCACGGCTGTTATAAAAACTATTTTGAATTACTTCTCAGACATACGCAGGTTTCATTTTTGTAAAATATGAAACCTGCACTATGTACTACTACTGTACTATGTAAAATAGTACAGTATTATATAAATAGATAATATATTAAATACACTTCTGGCTCCCTCTTCGGGGACCCTTGTGGGAAGGTGTGAGGATATATTTTTATTTATAACATTAATAGCTTCACGTCTACCCACATGGGTCTCCGAAGGGCAGAGGTGTGTAGATAGTACTTGCACACCCACTTTCCGCCAGAGATATAGTTTAGGTGCCAACGTATCAGATAGCGAGTCCTCCGCCGTTACTCAAATCAGCTATAAGTACGCCGTTCAATTACTTCTCAAACATATGCAGGTTTCTTCTCGATGTTTTCGTTAATCGTAAAGCTAGTAGTGTGACTAATCACTGTACTGAAGGTCAGAAAAACTCATTGATACAGTCGGGATTGTAACTTGCAATCTTTGTGTTAAAGGCAATACTGGTCGAACCACTTGGGCACCACGATTATTTTTACAATATTTACATTGAATAGCACATCAATAAAACTAAAAAGTTTTCACCAATAAGATCGATCTATTGTAACCTTAATATCTTTATGTTGAAAACGATTGTATAGTTAACTGGAATGTTTTTTAACATTAACGATAAAAATAAATGTCGTAAAAACACATAAGGTAGAATTATCTCACCTTTCCCTAAAGAGTCAGTGGGGCGTTAGGTAAGATTGATGGCCTGACCAATAAACTGGCGGCACCTTTGACGCCCTGTTGCTCACTTCACGATGCCCCATTTCACGACCACTTTACGAAGTGACAACTTGATATCTATGACTCCTTGAGCTGATTGTGTTTTTTTTTTCTGAGAATATCATAGACAAGTTATAAAAAAAAATTATGAGATATAAATCGTATCCTAAGGAGTATATGCTTAAACTATATATTTACATCCTACCCACAAGCGTCCCCGAAGGGATATTCAGAGGTGTGTAGGTAGTACCCACACGCCCACCAGAGATATATATTTAGGTGCTAACGAGACAGATGGCCCCAAATAATATTTAATTAAAATTATCAGTCCAGCTCTCTTGCTTGCGATCCAGCAACGCCCTAAGCCGAGGTTCGTACCCCACCGGGGGTGCCCTTAGCTGTGTTGCTTAGAAATAAAGTGCCTGGCTGGAGGCCGAGGTCTCGCCATTGACCGGTTAAGTAGCAAAAGTTCCCGGAACTTACGCTACGAAAGACAATATAAAAAAAAAGAGACAGATGGCGATTCAATCGACGTTAATCAATCACGACTATACATACGCCTTTGAAATTCTTCTCAAACATATGCAGGTTTCCTCTCGATGTTTTCTTTCGCCGTAAAGCTCGTGATGTGACTAATCACTGTACTTAAGGTCAGAAAAACTCCAAAGTACAGTCGGGATTGGAACTTGCAATCTTTGTGTAGCAGGAAACTACTACAACCACGCGATCACAACGGCTTTTCTATTTTGATTATGTCAAATTAAATTTCTTTGATTATCATGGAATACTAAACTATTTTCACATATTGGTAAAAATGAAAATGTATACTCGATCATGAACTCAATGCATTCATATGGTTGTCCAAACCAAATTCTAATTAAAACTGAACTAACCCTGGGCAATAAATTAAAGCCTCTATTCCCAGTGACAATGTCATTAACAGATATACACCATAAAGGTCCAAATTGCTTGGCATTGCCAGGCAATACAAATTCGCTCTGTGACTTATTATGCAATCAGGGATTAAATAGTGACCTTGCTAAAATTACCCCTATTTGTATGTATCCTCACACATTCCCACAGGGATCGCCGAAGGGGTAGGTAGAGGTGTAAAGGTAGTACCCGAGTACCTACTTGCCACCCGATATATTTTTAGGTTCGGTTAGGGTAAAGTTCATGGTGTGACTGATTACTGTACTATTATTGTATTATTGTACGATTACTGTACAAGTTTACAAAAACTCATTGGTACAGTCGGGATTCGAACTTGCGATCTTTGTGTCGCAGGCAACTGCTCGAACCACTCGGCCACCACGGCTTCTATATCTACAAGTTAAGAGAAAACTGGCGGACTATGTCTGCCTAAATCGTGAGGGACACGGCATGATAACATGTATGTATGTAGCCGTGCCGTATAAGCCGCGGTGGCTATCTGTGGTGACTTACAACGATACAATTGTAGATTCAGATCCCAGTAGTATGTACCATTATTTTTTACGGTGAAGGAAATTATGCGAGGAAATCCTTTTCTGCAGAAATAAGCAGACTATTGTCAAATTGTTCTAGAGGGACGCCAACACACTTGCCATCTTTTACTATTCACAAGCATGATAATCACGATATTTTGCCTCTACCTATCCGTTTAAAAACCTTGATGGAATGCGAATACATATGAAAATTTCTAAAATAGCCTTCACATTTCAATTATTCATAATTTATCGCATATAGAAGCAAATTTTTATATTTACGAGAAACAATTCGGATCCCGAGAATTACGTAAGTGATCTCATTACATTTAAATTGAATTCTTTTTTAAGGAAATCGTATTTTCTCTCTTTTGTAAATTAATGACTACAAAAATTTCCATTAAACATGATACAGCGCGGAGGAAAATATTTTGTTTTATAAAAACAAACGCAGGTTGATATTTTAAAGCTAAATATTAATAAAAAAAGCCGTGGTGGCCGAGTGGTTCGAGCAGTTGCCTGCGACGCAAAGGTCGCAAGTTCGAATCCCGACTGTACCAATGAGTTTTTCTAAACTTAAGTACAGTGATTAGTCACACCACGAGCTTTACGGTGAAGGAAAACATCGAGAGGAAACCTGCATACGTCTGAGAAGAATTCAAAGGCGTATGTATAGTCGTGCTTGAGTAACGGCGATGGACTCGCCATCTGTCACGTTGGCACCTAATATACCTCTGGCGGAAAGTGGGTGTGTGGGGTATTACCTATACTCCTCTGCCTACCCCTTCGGGACCCTTGTGGGAAGGCGTGAGGATATATTTTTATTTTTTATGTTTATAACTAAAATGTAATAAAGAATTTACCTTTACAGTTAAATAAGCTGAAAAGCAATTTGTCTCGACGACGTACCTACTTGGTAAACACTCCGAAGCTGTGATTACAAAAGTATCCGTCGAAGGTATACGTAGAATGCCTAAATTCAATTAAAACTTTAGTGCGAGAGTTAAATTTCGTTTCGGAAAATTGGGGAATCTACTTGAACAAAGTAGTTGAGAAGAAGCCTGTTGACAAAATACTTATTTATTAGTAATTTTGAAATCGCCATAGTAACCTAGTTTGGAAATGAGAGCCAAAGTGAACTAATACTTTATTGGAAAACTTTTTCTTTACTAACATTATAAAAGTCGGAGTTAGAGAACAAGCCAATGGTTCTTTGATCACACTTAACTCGGAAACTAATGTAGGTACTGATTAGATTTAATAAAATACTGTGTATGTATGGGTATTACGTATACACCTCTGCCTACCCCTTCGGGGAAACTAATGGGAAGGCGTGGAGATATATTTTTTATAGGTCCAATAGATAACTCTAATCTCGGTCTAATCTCGTCGTCATATTAAATCTCAACTTTTCCAACCATTATGTCAGCTGTCAAGTTGAATATGAAAGTAGAGGTATTTGTGATAACAAAAACACCGGCGGTGAGTACAGCCTTTAAAATAAAACCAACTCGAAACCTCTACCGGATAAATCGGACGATGCGCCAACTGGGTAGATGCACGGAACTTGATTTCCGAACTCGGTTTGTTTTACAGATAAAACTGCGGGTGTTTCCGGTCACACATTCTGCCGGCGGGCGTCGGATCTGGTCGATTAATATTGTGTTATTTTTAATTACTACAGAGGCTTTATTCATATAAATAAATGGTTCTAAGTTTGAAATTGTCTTACTGGTAGGTTTTTTTTCTAAAACAATACCTCCAGTAATCGAATGGATTACTTAAATTTAAAAATATTATAAGAGTTAAAGGTGAAACTCTAATATCCCTTCGGGGTCCCTTGTGGGAAAGCGTGAGGATAAGAATAAAAATTATAATTTTTACTTTATTATTGGGACATACAGCTAGAGCGGTTAATCAAACTTAATACGAGTGAAACCGCGGAGCCCAACGTGTATTAAAATACATTTGTGTTTTTTTATTATCTTAGTTGTTTAATCCTCCAAACGAAGAATAAAGATCGCTTTATATAAATTAATTGTCGGACACGATGGAGAAAAATCCTTACAACTGCTAGCAAAAGGAATAATAGAAAAACTCAAACTAACCTCACCAGAATAAGGCTTTACAGTGTCTTTTTTCAAAAAAAAATAACTCACTAACGATGGCAGGGATTGTTCGACGAAGTTTGATTTTGGTTTGATCTTGCTATGAAATATAAGACTTTATATTTATGGAGTTTGCCGCAGCTTCTCGCGTTTAAGCACAGTTTTTTCTGATTTTTCGGGATATTAGATTTCTTCCCAGATACCACCGGTAATTTTATATCTTGCACATCATTACTGTAGCTAATTCGAGTTGATTTCATCCGTCCGTCCATCCGACCGCAAATCCGTCTTTAGTCAATATATATATTTTTATATTTATTTCTTGTAAATAAGTACTAAGCACTATGTAAGTTTATGTATTTTATGATTCTCTTTGCACAAAAGCTTACTGATCCTAAACTAGATTGAACCTGTAATATGTGCCCTCCCACTTCTCGCTAAAGAATAACAAAGGCGTAACAAAGATACCGAGTCGGAAAAAAAACATATACAAGTGTTAAATATGTACGTTTGTAAATATATACAAAGGTAGTAGTGGGTAAGAAGGTAGGATATCTATCGTTTAAAACAGTCAATGAGATTTAATTTATTAAGTACTAGCGGTCCGTCACGGCTTCGCACGGGTGGTCTTATTTTTTTTTATAAAAGAAAATATAGCCTATGTCACTCGGGGTGAATGTAGCTTTTCAATGGTGAAAGAATTTTTCAAATCGATTCAGTAGTTTCGGCGCCTATTCAATGCAAACAAAAAACAATCAAATATTTATGTAACCAACGTATTTGGGTGTACGTACTGAACGGGACGGTTGAAGTGTAACAAAAATCTCACAAGTTCAAGCCTCTTGCCAACATTTTTGTTGCAACGAATGCAAAACAAATCTTTTCTTACTCCCAGAAAATTGGAACGTCTTGCTACGAATTTTATTTACTACGGTTCAATGTCGTGAGAAATATTGAGGGCAAAAAACGGAAAGTGGAGAATTCCGAGGTGCTACTTTGCTCGGTGCTCGCCGAAGGCAAAGCTTTGAAGTACGTTGAAAATAACATCCACAATTTTCCAAATGTTACTTTTTCGTACAGTGAGTTTAACGGTAAGCTACATCGCTGTACTTATATTTACATGCCTTTGTGACGTGCTTTTATTGACAATGCTGTACTGTACCGATGATAATAATATGATACATATATACATATCATCGCGCCAGTTCTCTCTCAGATTTTCTCTAAGTCTAGAACTTAGAGAAAATCAAAACGTCAACAAACAATCCGTCTGATACTGTAAACTCTATCATAATATAAAATAGTGACACGTTTAAATTTTTTAATATTGTCTACAAAACATATTACGTCCAGTCCCTCACGGGGTAGGCAGAGAGAAGAGCACCAATTGTCTCTTTACAGATCTTTTTGGCTACATCCACTCTTCATACTTACTCGCTGGTTCGAGCATTACTTAAAATAGCGAGTGTAATATCGAAGTCTATTAGTTTATTTGTTTTTATATTGAATAGAGCCTGAACAATAACATCGCCACGAAATCCAATAAAATTGTACGGAAACTCTTGTGTGGCTCCAAGGTTTTCTGTGTGAACGGTGCCCCAGATCCGATCAAGTTATTACTGCTGTAGTAAAAATCTCATTTCGTTCGCCAGACGCTATTGAAAACTCAACGGTATTGCCAAATATATAAACTGCGCTTGCAACGCACCTAACGGTAAAATATTTCCTTTGCACTTGACTGTAAAGTTGCCATGTTTGGAATTCAATTTCTTTTACAGATTAAAAGATATAGTGCACGAAATAAATGTCGTAAAATTTGTACTTAAATTGTCTGACAAAATGCGACTACATAATTGACTAAAATCTTCAATGAAAACAAAACTTAATTGTGGCGAGACTATTGCGCCCCAAGGTGTTACACGCCACAAAAATTTGTGGTGATTGGTCTTCCTCCGATCTTCATGCCAAACTGTGCAGCAGGTAGCTTACGACAGTAAGAGTTTTTAAGAACAATGTTTTAAAAAATTGGTAACTGTAGTACTGTTGTTATAACCACATTTTATTCATACCCTTTCAAGTATTCTTTGGTATTATGTATTATTTTTTTAAATTACAACAAACACGTCAATTACCTATGTTTTACCGCTATAAGTATTACATCTGTCAGTACCTTACCCGCAGCCCGCAAGGTGCCATTTAAATGTGTGGTGTTTCTGCGGTAAGGTACTGTCATGCTCCAGTCACGCTGCGCCGAAATTGTCCGTTTATTTAGGTTAGGGTATCGACATTTTTTTTTATACCACATGGGTGACAAACAAGCATGCGGTCCGCCTGATGGTAAGCGGTTACCGCCGCCTATGGACGCTTGCAACACGATATCCCATAAGGATTGTTATCAAGGGACAAATACGCATTTTGCTGTGCCTGCCAATGTAATAAGTAAATCTATGGTTGAACTGAATATTGTTAGTGCTGAATTGAACAATTTTATTTATTGATAGAGAAAGAAATACATAGAACGAGTATTTTTTTGTTGTTTTAGTGTTTATTTAATAGAATTTAGTTTATATATCTATTTTTTTTAATTTAGTTTAGATCTTAATAAGATACTTGATAAGTAAACCAACGTAGAAATGAAATAACAAACAAAAAACGTTCATTTTGTAAACATAATTGAAATATTACTGCGGAATAATATAAAACGTATTTCAATAAAAGTATGTTGATCTAAATATGAATAATATATACAATATATGGTTTGAATGTGTTAAAATTATTATAAAAACGTGGTGGTCGTATTGTTCGAGTTGCCTGCAATACAAATGTTATAAGTTCGAATACCGACTGTACCAATTTTTCAGAACTTAAGTATAGAAGTAAGTGATTAGTGCCACGAGCTTTAGGCTGAAGGAAAAGAGGAAGCTCGCAATTCGCCACGTTGGCACCTTAAATATATCTACGGCGGAATGTGTGACGGTGTTTAGGTAGTACCTACCCACCTCTGCCTACCCCTTTGGAGACCGTTGTGGAAAGGCGAAGTGATATATACATTTATTTAAAAACTTTCCGATGTGAGGTATGCATATTAATCAACGCAAAATCTCTTCTATTCCTTTGAGTGACTACTGTAATTTATTTCCTAAGAACGACGTCATAATAAGCCATGTTATGGTTTGTCATAAAAGAGAAAGTACATCATCAACTGAGGCAAGTTTTGATATGAAAACTTCTTTATTTAACGCTCATAAAACCGCGACTCTTGAAGAATCAAACAGTAAAATTCTACCAAGCCATGGAACTAAGTAAGAACGTGCAGAAAAATATTCAGAATAAATATGAATTTACGACGTTCCAGGGAGTCATAAAGACATTTAGAGTCGTCTAGGAAACTTTAGCCATTTCACTATCTAAAGACGGTTGCATTTGGAAGTCTGTATTTTTAAAGTGTACTCGAGGTTTGCTTTTAGCGGTCGAGGCTTATTATTTTCTAGTCCTCGGTAGTTCATTTCAGTGGCTTATTGAGGAGAACTAAATAAGTGTTCACTTATTTAGTTAATAATTTTAATTTGAGTAAGACGCTTTAATAATTTAGAATGCTGCATCATTAATGTATACGGTAGACAAGACACGATAAATGCAAATAAATTGAAACGTATTTTTTCGGTTCCTGAAATATAACTGCCTTTATAAATTTCCATATCAAATAATCACTTCATACTTTCCCCAAAGACATAACAGACAGAGAGAGACATAACAATCAGACAGTAACATGAATGTGGTGATAAAAAGTTGTTATTAACATTGAGTTTTAGAATTGCTTATAGTTAGTGCTATCCACGAAGACGCGCCCCACTATTCTTTCCTACAGTTTATAGTGTAAGTGTGCAACGTTCCACTAATGTTTGAGTATTATCAATATACACTGATTAACTATGAGTGCACACGCACGCTACAATTAATCCAATCGCGTCATAATCACCGCATCCCTCGACTAGAAATTGGTGGGGCGCGTCTTCGTGGATGGCACTATCTGTACATAAGCGTGTATGTGTCTGAGAGAAAACGACATGCTCGACATCTCACACTATCAACTCAATATCCGAAAAGCATTAAAAATCAACACAAAGCTCTTTGGAAGAAAGAAAATTATTTAATTACAAGGACGTGAACGTCAAGAGTATTCGAAACCGACGAGCATGTATGAAGGGACTAATGAATATGGACGAAGCGAAAGAGATATGTAAGAGAGAACTGGCGCTCTATACTCTCTGCCTACGGTTAGGGACTCAGCGTGATGATATGTATGTATAAGAACATTACTGAAATTAAATTAATGAATTATATCAGAGCCGTGGTGGCCGAGTGGTTCGAGCAGTTGCCTGCGACGCAAAGGTCGCAAGTTCGAATCCCGACTGTACCAATGAGTTTTTCTGAACTTAAGTACAGTGATTAGTCACCACGAGCTTTACGGTGAAGGAAAACATCGAGAGGAAACCTGCATACGTCTGAGAAGAAATTCAAAGGCGTATGTATAGTCGTGCTTGAGTAACGGCGATGGACTCGCCATCTGTCATGTTGGCACCTAATATACCTCTGGCGGAAAGTGGGTGTGTGGGTGTTACCTATACACCTCTGCCTACCCCTTGTGGGAAGGCGTGAGGATATATTATATCAGTGTAAATCTTGTACACGAAGGTGCAGTAAGTATAGTAGTAAGTACGGAACAACCTGCAACTACATCCATCAATGTCAACCCCCCGACGGAACTGCCAGCGCGTTACGCAAAGCTTTTATTCTTGTCGTACTGCTGTATTGTGCACTATATAGGGATAACCAGTTTTAAATTTAAAATTAAGCCCCAATTAATTAGTTACCGTATATTATGTGGTTTCCGGAGAAATAAGTTCTTGAAAAATGGTGTGTACCGATTTTTAAGAGATAGGGAACGAACGGGGCTTCTCTTGAAGTTGCAAGTGTTTTTAGGCAACGATAACTAACCACGGAAAGCCGCATGGTTGCTGCAACTTTACTAGATGATTGTAAAGAGCGGAGATCGAGTGTTTTAAATAGTCAGGTGGGAAGGATAGTTTTATAATAAGGTAAGTATTTCAATGAAATTGACAAGCCGTGGTGGCCGAGTGGTTCGAGCAGTTCGAGAGTGAGCCTGCGACACAAAGATCGCAAGTTCGAATCCCGAATGTACCAATGAGTTTTTTTGAACTTAAGTAAAGTGATTAGTCACACCACGTGCTTTACGGTGAAGGGAAACCTGCATACGTCTGAGAAGAAATTCAAAGGCGTATGTATAGTCGTGCTTGAGTGACGGCGATGGACTCGCCATCTATCACGTTGGCACCTGATATACCTCTGGCGGAAAGTGGGTGTGTGGGTATTATCTCTACACCTCTGCCTATCCCTTCGGGGACCCTTGTGGGAAGGCGTGAGGATATTTATTTCAATGAACAGAGTATTGAATTTGGATGAAGTAAAAGAGGTTATTAAATCTGGGGACAATTTTCTCTCACCGTGATATGTATATATTAAAGTGTTTCTATACTGTTAATAATCTGCTTCGTAGCATTCAGTGATGTGGTTTAAGATTAGTAGTATTAGCAGTATGTATGAGGTAGGCGTTCTTACGTTGTTTTCCTTTATCGTAATACTCTTGATGTTATAAATCACTGTAGTTATGTATGTGTGTTTAATTATATCTTAATTATATATTAGTCTCATATTAATTACTATTGAAATTACCTCCCGTGACACGTAACCAAATAGAAAGCGTATCAAACGTTTGAAAATTGGATCTTATTTAATCTGAGTAAGGGGCTTAATCGTGCTCAAGCAATCATGGGTTGGGGACTTCGTAAATCAGAGTGTTAATAGCTCAAAGCGATTGGCAATACCCTCCTTAGGTATAAGGCATCGCCTAATGAATCACGATTGAAGTAAGATAGTGATGTCAAATGTTTTACTTATGTCGATAAATCACCGTTTTTGTTTTGGTTGCTTTTAGTAGTTCGAAATTCAAAGATATAAAAAAAGTCTTTAGCTTCACGTTTTTTCACAAGACTTGGACGCTACGTCACTAGAGACTAAGTAGATGTAAGTTAGCATTCAGTTTCTGTATGATTCATGTATGAGGCAACGTTATAGGTAGATTGTGTGTGTCACAATTTATCAAATACGACCTTTTGAATATCTCGTCAGACATATAATTATGTGTATTGTATACTTGGTATACTGATGCATTTAGTGTACTAGGCCACTTGCCGTTCTAATGTATATTCTAATAATAATATTAATTCGTTACGGTAATTACCGTCTCCTCAAAACTATTCTTGTTAATATATATCTAGATGAAAGAAACTCATAGATATAAACCCAGGATTAAAGATGCAATAAAACTTTCTATTGAGAGTTGTGTTATACCCCACGGTCAACAGGGTTCTTAATTTATTTTATCTTATATCTAAATAACATTTGATTATACATTTAATCACTGAATATGCGATAAAATTATATAGCCGGCCTAAAAGCTCCCTAATGTGCGTAAGTTAACGGATAAACATTTATATTTTCATCGAAAACCGTTTTATCCCACGCTGAATAACGTTAATCTGTGTATTCCCTCAGTGTACGAACTGAAGATTACCATCAGGTGTTAATGGTAAAAGTGATTGCTAATTTCATCTCAAAGAATCCGATTTGCTGTCTGCAGCCGAGCCAGTTAACGAACCGTACAGCCGGTGTCAGCTGGGTCGTCTCATCAGATGAAACGGAAAAATTAGATCGCGTGCACGATAAAAGGAAAGCGTTCCTGTTAAGAGTACTCGTTATACACAAATGCGAGAAAATTTGCTTACGGCTCTGCCATATTTGCTACGAACATTTTCCACTGACTGATCAGTGAAACTTTTTCTGATTGATTGCTTCCGTTATGTTTTTATTTATCACAGTTTGAGAATTTGTTATTTTTTCCATGGAGAATTTTTTATATTTCTTCACGCCTTCCCATTAGAATCCCCGAAGAGGTAGGAACAGGGGGGTAGTAGTACACACACACCAACTTTCCGCCGGAGATATATTTTTCGTACCAACGTGGTAGATGGCGAGTTCATCGACGTCACTCAAGCACGAGTATACATACGTCATTGAATTTCTTTTCAAACGCATCAGGTTTCTTATCAATGTTTTTCTTCACCGTATAACTCGTGGTGTGACTAATCATTGTACATACATTTGGAAAAACTCATTGGTACAGTCAGTATTCGAAGTTGCAATCTGTGTGTTGTTGGTAACTACTCAAACCACTCGGCCAACACAGCCTTAATTAATAATTTTCTTCGATTTAACATTGGTCATTTGCGACTGACAATTGACTAGTAATTGCGAATTACTCCACCTAATGGGATTCTGTTTATTAGTCTCGCAATCGCAGCCACAGCGCTGGACTGATTGACTCCAAATATCAAGGGAGTTTGACAGGGGTACATTAACATATAGACTATCCCCTTAGGACGCGACCCAAATTTAATTCTAATGCTGAACGAACATTTCTGTTTTCAAAATATTCTGTAAACATATTGAGACGGTCTAGTGGTCAGAGCCCTTGACTGCGAAGCTTGAGGTTGCGGATTAGCTTTCCGCTGAGGGCATATATTTGTATGATGAACACAAGTTTTCAGACCTTAGTCCTAGATTTTTTAGGCATTACGTTATATCTTAATATATACAAATTACGTGTCACGTTGTTTGTCCGCGATGGACTCCTAAACTACTTCACCGATGTTAACCAAATTTGCACACCATATGCAGTTTGATCCAACTTACAAGATAGGATAGCTTACAATCACAATTGGGCTCGATAGGTGGCGCTGCAATTGTGTTTCAAAAAGCTTAACTTTTTCACCCGGGCGAAGCTGGGCGGGACAGCTAGTATCTACATATCGTTGTGCATTGCTTTATTTGGGACTTCAATATGTGAGCAATTGTCCTAAAGTATTTATTTATTCAGAGGCATTCACGCTGGATGCTCTCTAGGAAACAGACTTCATTTGTTGTACCCACCAATTACAGCGATAAATATCATCAGCTAGTTTTTGAGATTTTTGTTAACGAAATTTTTGCATACAGTCTTTGCCCCGCGATTTCAGGCGCCTAAGTCACTTCGACATTGTTCAACTTTTTTCTGAATTAATAAAACATACATAGGTTATTAATATTAAAACATATCCTTAGTTTTAATATTACTTACCTGTTGTCGCATAGCATCGAGGTCCACTATAATATATTTATATATACACACATATCATCACGCCGAGTCCCTAACGGGGTAGGCAGTGAGATAAGAGCACCAGTTCTCTCTGGACTTCTCTGGAGCTCTTTCGGGATTAAATAGAGGCAAATAAATAAAATATATATTGAAATAATTGTTAAACGAGGAGTAACGATTTTAGATCGACTCCGCAATGAAGAGATTCGCAAATAAACTGGCGTGAATGAGGGCGTGATTGTAAGATGAAGAAAGGCATGTTACGTTGGTTTGGACACATATAGAAAGGATGAGTGAAGATTGACGAAACAGATATACAAAGCAAAAGTGTGTTCAAGAAGAGGCAGAGGAAGGCCACGTTCCAACTACCTGGATCAAATCGATCGGACTCTCAAAGACGGGAACGTTAAGAGTACTCGAAACCGACGAGCATGTATGAAGAGACTGATGAATGTGGACGAAGCGAAAGAGGTATGTAAATCTAGAGATAACTGGCACTCTTTACTCTCTGCCTACCCCGCTAGGGACTTGGCGTGATTGATGATGTATGTATGTAATTCTTAAATCGGAATCTTTTTTGTGCGTTTTTTGCTTGATGTTGGCCGCTTTTTATTCGTCCGATCCAATGGATTCCTTTGTGAGCACTGAATGCCTTCGAATACCCCGACCCCGCTTGTTTCTGCGTCCGAACAAAGCCAATCAGATTTCCATGCAAAAGACTTGCCGCGAATAAAATATTAAACAATGTATTGTTGCTTTGTGTTTATGGAAATTTCTGTCGCCGATTGAAGATTGAATACTAAGCAGTCGATTTGAAAATTCTCTGGTCTACAAAACTCTCTTTAACAAGTTTCAACGTGATTGCTTTCTAATAAAGTTTCCGTGTTCCGTGGTGGCCGAGTGGTTCAAGCAACACAAAGGTTACAAGTTTGAACTCTGTCTGTACCAATGAGTTTTTCTGAACCTAAGTGCAATAAGTCACATCACGAGCTTTACGGTGAACTCTGTGAGGAAACCTGCATAATTATGTACGTGTGAAGAGAAATTCAAAAGCGGATGCTTAGTAGTGCTTGAGTAACGTCGATAATTTCGACATCTATCACGTAAGCGTCTAAAATATATCTGCATACATACTATTAAATTTATATTTTTATATTGGAATCAGATTTGTAGCTCCTGAGACTGGAGGGTAATAACAAAGCATCTCTACCTTTTTTATATAATGATGGATTGAAAGTGACAAGTGACCAAGTGACCGAGTGTGCTATATCGGTAAATGGGCAAATTCTAGAGCAAGTGAATTAATTTGTATATCTAGGAAGCATGTTCACACGAGATGGAAAGTATGAAAAAGATATTGAAAGAAGGATAACTGCCGGAAATAAGGTGAATGGAGCCATGTTGATGGGCAGTAAAAGTCTGAGCATGAATGCTCGAGTTGCTGTCCACAACGCCATATTGGTACCTACCTTTTTGTATGGCAGCGAATCCTGGGTATGTCAGAGGAAGTATGAAAATAGCTTGAATGCAGTTGAGATGCGATCTTTTCGAAAAATGTGCGGCGAAACGATATTAGATCGAATCCACAATGAAGAGGTTCGCAAATCAACTGGCGTGAATGAGGGCGTGATTGTAAAGATGAAGAAAGGCATGTTACGTTGGTTTGGACATATAGAAAGGATGAGTGAAGAAAAATTGACGAAACAGATATACAAAGCAAAAGTGTGTGCAAGAAGAGGCAGAGGAAGGCCACGTTCCAACTACCTGGATCAAATAGATCGGACTCTCAAGGACGGGAACGTTAAGAGTACTCGAAATCGACGAGCATGTATGAAGAGACTGATGAATGTGGACGAAGCGAAAGAGTTATGTAAGTCTAGAGAGAACTGACGCTCTATACTCTCTGCCTACCCCGTTAGGGACTTGGCGTGATGATATGTATGTACGTATGTATGGATTGAAATTAATTATTCACCTTGTAACTTGTAACACGCGTGCCCATAAACATACCTTAAGATTAACTGACAATACGATCAATTAGTATGCAATAATTTGAATTAACGTGTTGTTAATCTCAGCAATCAAATTGTGACAGTCCTTTGTTATCTATCCAATTGATATCAGATTTATGCAGAATGCATCTCGACTATGTCCATTAGCTTTATTACATTCAAAATTAATCTTCAATAAAGCTTAATTCGAATTTTAGATAATAACATATTTTAAGTAATTGTTCTAGAAGTGGAAAACTGGAAAAGTACGTTAGCAGAAATGCTAGTTATAGTGAGTTGGAAAAGACATCCTCAGTTTTATATATGAACAAAATACTATAGCACCAAGTCCCTTACGAGGTTGGCATCAGCCTTTTATAGAATCACTGACCTCTTTCGTTTTATCCACACTCATCAACGCTCTATATCTGCACAAATACTCGCCAATTTAGTACTCTTGGCGTGTCTATCCTTTATTATTCAATCGATAGTTGTTCTACTAATTTAGAACCTAACGAAGATCGCATCCCAACTTTATTAGATTTATAAGAATTCTTGAATAGAGAAAGCAGTATAATATGAGCACTGAGCATAGAAGTGGACTTAAAATATATTTTTGTAAGAAGCGCTATCTTATTACAGAGAATAAAATACCAAGAAATATTTGAAAGAACCTCTTTAATGCGGGTTCTTCTGGCTGTAAGCAGTTTATGGAACAGCACAAGTGTTTGTAATTGGGTTCATTATGGAATGTCTGGATTTTATGGGGTTGATAACCTTGTAGTGTAAGTAATAGTATCTTATTTTTCTAATTATACGTAGTTAAGCTTGCAGACGATTTATTACAGCAATTTTTTAGATAATATTAGACGTATTAGAACTTTTATCAACCGACTCTTTCATATAAGTATTTGATTCAAATTGCCTACACAATCATAAAACCAAGTGCCTCATGGGGAAGGCAGAGAAATTATAGAGCCAGTACTCTCCAGTGAGATTCAAATCAAATCAAATCAAAATCTTTTTATTTCACATAGGCCCAGGTGGGCACTTATAAAACGTCGAAAAAAAAGCACGGTTCAGGTTGGTCGCTTCCATGGAGAAGAACCGGCAAGAAATTAAAAAGATTAAAAAATAAAAGATTAAAAATATAAATTGATTATTTAACAACAAATGGACCACAGCGAACAGTAATTATCCATATTGAAAAATAATACATAACATTTCCACCTCACACTTAATCAACTTTAATTTTGTCTGAAGTCGCAGAACACACTACCCGGCTCTTCTTCCTTCAAGAAATGAAGATTCATTCTGAAGTAGGTTTGATGACAATTAATGTAGCTATCTGCTTGCAAAATTGGCAATTCATTGCTTTGCTAAGCTATCATTAGCTAGTTCTGCCGTGCAGTTTCACTCGCATTCAACCATACACAGGACTAGTGCTCCGCTCCCATGGGTTTTTTTTCCATTTTTTTTTATATCGGATTTGCAATTTATTTAATACATTGAAATATATTTGTATGGCCTACCTGTAATCATTTGACTGGCGGTCGTGAGAAGTTTGACATCGTTGTCAGCATCCTGCGTCTCCAGTCGAACGGTTACGTTGAGAGGATCAAGCGTATCTTCCCCTATTCTTCCATGGAGAGTAACAAGGACAGCTGTCGTTTTCCCCGGCACCGCTACTTCTGGCGCCACTACTGAGAATCCACTGTGAAAGAAAGAGATAAATATACAATTATTAATTCATTTTATACCAGAAAAAATAGGATGAATTTAATTGAAGCGAAAAAGTTATACAAGTCTACATAGAACTTGATCTCTACTCTCCCTGCTTACTTTATGAATGACTTTTTTTTATATTGTCTCTCGCAGCGTGAGTTCCGGGAACTTTTGCTACTTAACCGGGCAATGGCGAGACCTAGGCCTCCAGCCAGGCACTTCAGTGCTAAGAAACACAGCTAAGGGCACACGTATATTGACATATGGCTGACTTGCGTTTAATTCACCGTAAAGTGGAAACATTCGTGGTGTGACTGACTAATCAGGGGTGCTTGAGTTCAGAAAAACTGGGATTCAACATGCAATTTTTGTATTGGAGGCAACTACTCCAATATATATATATATATATATATATATAAACTAATAAACTGGACGTTACAGGACACGAACCGTTCCGTTGGCCAGTGGACAGCAATCCGAATGTTGTGGCAGGGAAAAATACTGGCTGAACAAATCTACAAGAGGAATATTGAAAATTTGTCCAACTAAAGTCTGCAGTGCGACAAATCGCGTGGACACGTTCGAATTATTGTATTTTCCTACGTGTGTTCGGAATACTGAGTCGTGTTTGACAAGACCGGGCAGCATCCAGTTTGAATACAGACGTGTCTATACTCTGCCTACCCAGTTTGTTTGAGTTGCGTGATACTGTGAGGTAGTATTAAACTATTCACTAGTTCTCTTCCTTTGACATTGTGTTCTACTTGTTCAAGACTAGCGCTGGTGGTTAGGAAACTTTATTGTTATATTAAATATAACGCTAACATTGTTAGGTTTTGCATTGTTAGCTTTCGTATATAATATTAAATTTTCTTTTATAACGGTTCATTTTCCTCAGCAAGCTTTAATTAAAATTGCTTTTATGTTACGTTTAGTTTTTCAATTATTTTCATAGCTATCCAAGACAGTTACTTAATACTTGATTTTCTAAACTTTGTTAGAAAGGATTACTTTTTTTTTAAACTTACGGTAATACGTTGAAGCTCAGCTCTCTCTACGAGACTAATGTTATTGTCTGAGTCATTCTCGATCGTAGCCTATCCCAAAATACTTTTTTATTTTGTGTATTTATCTAGCTTTATGAAGAATTTTTTTAATTGGATAGCCATTGATATGTTATATTATGAGTAGTAGCATAAACTCGATATTAAATAATTATTCTTATGATAGTGTTATAAATAATATTATCTAATTTTAAACATTTTGTATGACCAGCGGCGGAACATAGCACCTATACCTATGTACTTAATACCATATTATTTTCTATGTTCACAAAATAAATTATTTGATTTGATTTGAAATTCAAAAACGTATGCATTTTTGAGCTTGAGAAACGGCCATAGACTCACCATCTGTCTAGCCTGCTTTGGCGTCTAAGACAATATCTTCGGCTATAAAGTTTGATCATTGCGTCTGTCGGTAATACCTGTAGTCTCTGCCTAGGTTATTAGGTACTAGGTAAAAGATATTATTTTTTTATAAATGTTTGCAGAGGGCATGATATTGATTTATAAAACTAATATGAGATCGCTTTAATATTAACAGAGTTTGTAAGTACGAGAATGATATAGCTATATTTTTCGGCATAATCTATATATATTTACTTGACAAATAGCCCCATAATGTCTCCATTTGATGAGGGTAGCCCGCAGTCGATATGTTCCACGCGTATTCATTGTATGAAGACCCATGAGACAACCTTTTTATTTATATTACAGACGCGACTGTTGCATAAAAATTGTATTAAATTGCTAGATCCGACGTTTGGTAAATATATCGAGGGGACGTGACGAAAAATATATTGCATATTAGATATCCTTGTACATATTTAAGAGAATTTTATTTTATTTGCTATAAATACATTTAAAATGAGGCTTGGGAAGGCGAGTATAATTTAGGGAGTGGTTGTGCCATCAAATCTAGGGCGACGTGTGGATTTCTTTATTCAGACGCGACCTTATTATTTGTATTGGGATATTTTAAAGTCTAGAAAGAACTAGCGCTCTACTCTCTTTGCCT
The DNA here is from genome assembly GCA_016069955.1 of Drepana arcuata. Taxonomy (NCBI): domain Eukaryota; kingdom Metazoa; phylum Arthropoda; class Insecta; order Lepidoptera; family Drepanidae; genus Drepana; species Drepana arcuata. The sequence goes on along the minus strand of JACCPG010002010.1, from coordinate 2,063 downwards.
ACTCCTTGGGGGACTCGGCGTAATTATATGTATGTATGTATATTTAGACATATTTTGAAGTGGGTATAATCACAAGCTGTTCTTCACACCCGCGCGTGTACGGTGGCCTGTCCCACGCACTTCATGGCACTCAATGCATTCCTGAATCTTGGCGAATGGCAGAATATTTTGTTAATATAGATTGTGAAAAGACTGCATGAAACTGTTGCCCTAGTTCTTATTACTTTAAATAAATACTCTTATTGTGATCCCAAGAACATTAAACATATATCTTTATGACTGGTCGTATACAAAATTTTCCATTTCAATATTTGGCACGTTCCAGAAAAATAAATCATTTTAAAATTAGAACTCAACTCTGTCAGATCTGATTAGTTTCAACTAGATTACCAACCAAGAAGCAAATTTGAAACTAATGCATCCGACTTCAGTTGCAAAATGCAGAATGACTTCGTAATTCGGTTAGCGTTCGAATGGGGTTCTTGCACAAACTTTTGGAAACACAGCCCAATCTCGATATGCGTCAAGCGAGCCGTGACTCCAAACGACAGACAGAAAGTCTCTAGAAACTAAGTTAGAGCAAGTATAGTGTGTGGGTAGAACTTATTCTACCGCTCTGTGGTTTCCTGAACTGGTACGCTTTATTTGTGCACTCGTGTGATGTTTCTAGAAAGCTGTGTATAAATGTCACTTTTAATTCAGTTCTCTTTACGGTTCAGTTTTGACCATTTCCTCTAATTGAATGGAGCAATATATTTGATGTAAGTGTACTGTACAGAGACAAAGGTATCCGTTCGAAGTGCATGAAAAGATGTGAGAATGTAGTGGAAGTGATAAAGGAAGGTTTATTGTTAAGCCTTTTAATTTTTTTTAATAATAACATGTGACCAAGACTAGTCTATCAGATTATATCCTAGTCTTACCTAATAATATATAATTAATCTATTATCTTTTTATTCTTACGTATTTACATTCACACCTCCCCTACAAAGGTGCCTGAAGGGGTAGGCAAGTGTAATAACATTCCCATTTTGCTGGATATATATTTAAAGTCAGTGTGACAGACGTGTTACCATCGTTTCCCACACATGAATATGACATGATATATACGAACGTCTTTTTTACTTCAAAACAAATTATTTCGGAGCTAAACACAAGAATGTTAAAAAAGTACTAATAAATATAAACTAACTATAAATAGAATAAATTACCCAAATCTGTGTCACGCGGAAGGGTGCCAAGAAGACTAGCGGCATTGCCACGTTGTATGGCAATGATGATTCCCTGAGCGAAATATTCGCCAGCCCTCTTCGTCAAAATTATTTTGTTTTTACAAATTAAGGAGTATAATTCTTGTCAGAGTAACTGATGAATCTTCCTCAATTTTTGTCTTTCTCAATCTCTAAAAACTCTAAAATAATCTGGGTTAAAGCCCAAACCTGTTCTCTGTAAAATTTATGCAGTCCTTATTTAAATAGCGTGTATTTATTTGTTATATCTGTGAGGCAAAATGTTAAAGCAAAAATATATCCACAACAAAAACCAAACCTATCCTAACCGCTGGGAGGCACAAAAACGTCGGAAGTGTGGTTTTGTATGTACATACTTTTGGAACGAATTCGAATAACAAAAGGCTCGCAAATGGACACTTGCCAGCGGTCTGGGCTCAATCGATACGAATTGCTCGAAAAGAGATCGCTGCCCGATTCAAAGGGATTCTAATATACACACCACAACGTTGTTATATCATGTTAATTACCAGTTATCGTGTAAGGTTCGACAACGTGCGAGTATGCGAGTTGATTTTGCAAGCATCTTTAGACGATTGTGACTGCTTACTGTAAGTGGGATCACATGCTTATTTGCGACCATAATAGTGTAGAAAGATTGAGTGATTGGTGTTCTGAAATAAATCATCTGTTTATTTATGTTAATATTAAAGCCGTGGTGGCCGAGTGGTTCGAGCAGTCGCCTGCGACGCAAAGGTCGCAAGTTCGAATCCCGACTGTACCAATGAGTTTTTCTGAACTTAAGTACAGTGATTAGTCACACCACGAGCTTTA